>REGO01000458.1:995440-1077087 GCA_010120015.1 Rhombomys opimus | reverse complement strand
TATTTCTAACAGGAACTCAATGAAGATACCTGATAAAACAGGATCAGATGAATGGGGGGAGGTCCCCCCCATCGGTGGACTTGGAAAGGGGCACAGTAGTGATGAGGGAGGGAGGGACTGGGAGGGAACAAGGGTTCGGGGCACGGCTGGGATACAGAATTAATAAAATGTAACTGATAAAAAAAATATTCACTGATGTATATGATAAAATAACTCTTAGGCTTGGTATCATTCCTCTTTAGCATTTTTTTTCTCTATCATCTATTGTTATTTTATTCATAATTTTAGCTCTATGTGCCTCCAAACTCATTATTCTTTTATTTCAGCCTTTATAGTGCTAAGACTTATAGATAAAAATATTTAAAATGTCACTTTATCACAAGTTGTGACATTTAAACATTTTCCTATTTTAAGTGGCACTTTAATTTAAATTTTAGAAGGTAATCTTAGTAATTTCTAATTACTTAGAATCTCTAAAATATATAGGAACAAAAATTGCAAATACCAGCAACAAGTCGTTTAATACATAATCAATGTGCTAAAATTATTTCTAAGGATAAACTAAAAAAGAAAATTAAAATTGGTTTCTTTTGTTATTATAAGAGAAGGAGATAACCACTATTCCTGGTTATATAGATTCCTTTTCCTCTACACTTCTAAGCCCCACTTGACTTGTTTATCCAGGTCAACTCCCTCTCTGGCTATCATTAGAAAATAACTGGTTTCTAAGGCATGACAATGAAATATATAAAATGTAGCAAAAACAACAACAAAATTACAACAAAGTTGGACAATCTAAACCAACAGAGGGAAAAAAATCCCAAGAGAAAGCATAGGAATCAGAGAGTCACTTACTCAAATATTCATGATTCCTGTAAAAACGCTCTAATATATGTATATATGTTAAATCCCTGTGAGTTCTGTATGACCTTTGTCCAGTTAATTTAGAGAGATCTTAGAGAGATCTGTTCTCTTGGTGTCCTACAGCCCCTATGGCTCTTATACTATTTTTGACTCCTCTCACACAGGGTTTCCTCAAGTATAAATGTGGAGATTTGATGGAGACATCCCATCTACAGGTGCATTTCTCTCTCTCTCTCTCTCTCTCTCTCTCTCTCTCTCTCTGTGTGTGTGTGTGTGTGTGTGTGTGTGTGTGTGTCTCTCTCTCTCTCTCTCTCTCTCTCTCTCTGTGTGTGTGTGTGTGTGTGTGTGTGTGTGTGTATGTGTGTGTCTTTCTCTCTCTGCTTATTTTTGGTTCTGGGTCTCTGTATTTGCCAACCATAAGCTGCAAAAGAAAGCTTCTCTGAATATGGCTTAATAAGGCGCCAATCTATGAGTATAGCTGAATATCAGTAGTATTCATTTTATTACTACATTTTATAGGACCGGTAGTATTTTTGTCTTACCCTAGGTCTCTGAGCTATTTAGTCTGATGCTTATTCATCCAAGCATTGTTTGATATGGGTTCCATCTTGTTTAGTGATACTTAAGCCAAATCAGACATTGGTTGTTTACTTCCACAAAGCCTGTGAAATTATTGACTTGGCATAATTTGTAGTTAGGACAGCATTGTAGATCAAAGGTTTTGTGGCTGGATTGGTGTATGTGTCTCTCTTTTTTAAGCTAAAGAAGTACCTTCTCATAACAAAGATCCCAGGAAGTTGGAATGAAGGTTCCCTGCAGGGACTGGCTCTATTTCTCCATGTTTAATGAATTATGTGGGTGTTGTCTCCAGAAATTGGGCCATGTTCTCAGTTTGTGAAGAGCAACCAATTGTCTTGGAAACTGAGTGGGTGGCTTGGAGATTTTCATGCACTCCCTTTAGCTGACAACTCAAGTAAATGTAACCTAGTCTTGGTACTGAAAGCTTTCTTTGGTGACAAGAAATGCTCAGTTGGGACTCTATCCCATCATTGTCTGGAAACTTCATGAGGATTGCCTTCAGATATTTTAGGAAGATGCCACTGCACTAGGCTTCCATACAACCCCTCAAATGGTCCTCAACTTTAGCTGTCTCTTCCAATAACACTCCTCCATAACTGATCCTCCTGTTTCTATCTTTCCTATGTCTAGTCCACCCATAGAATCTATATTATTTCTGTCTCCCTGGGATATCCATATATCCCCATACACCCAGTTTCTTCTCCTATACCTAACCTCTCTGGGTCTATCATTTGGAGCTCTGTTATTACTTATTTAATAGTTAATAGCCACATATAATTAACACCATATTTATCTTTCTGCACTTGGGTTATCTCACTTGGGATAATTTTTTAATAGTTTCATCCATTTGCCTGAAAATTTCATTATGTCTTCTTTTTTATATTCCATCTTGTAAATGTTCAGATTATGAACATGTAAAATTTTCAACAAACTCATTCATCTTACCCCTTTGGTGTCTCAAAATAGGGTGCAGATTTATGCACAGTAATTACTCAGCATAATTTTGTTGATGAACAACTACTATTTCTAACCCCACTTATTCATAATTATTGCACAGTTCAGGTAAATGGAACCAAGTATGTGTAACAAATGTAATTTCATAAGTGGAGATAATAATAATCTAATAGTAATAATAATTTAACTTTATAATGAATCTATTTTTGTTCTTAAACCATTTTATAAATCATGAAATCAACTATAAGAAACATTTTAAGCATTATGCATGTACAATTGAATTATACAATGCATATACAAAGTGTGTTCAATGAACACAGCATATCTCTTTGACACATCACAAGATTCTAGGTAAAATTCCTACCCACCCCAAAAAGATTTCCTGCATAATATTGCTTAAATATTTAACAAAATGTCTACTTTTGAAATATTTTTAAATGGATTATGTAGTGTTCTTAACTATAGTCATTGTCTTACATAGCGGGACTCTATAAAATACTCATTATACATAACTAAAATTTTCTACACACCAAGTATAAATGATTTATCTTATATCTCTTAGCAAACTTCCTTCTCTTTTCTTTTTCTAAGAGATTGACTATTATTTAATATAATTAATTCATTTATCTATATATTTATTTAGTTATGTGAAAGATAAAAAGAATTCAGGTTGTTGGAGATTGGATGTGGGAGTTCTTCCACTGAGCTTTATCATGTCATGTACGTAAAGTATTTTCCAAGTTTCTATTAGTATAACAGAATACCTTGTGTGAGCAACTTATAAAAGTGAAGTATATTTTGCTCACAGTTTGAGATATATCAAGGAACCATCACTTAGCTTGTAGTTCTTGAGATTCTCGCAAAGCAGTACATCATGGTAGTTGTGTATTGTTGAGATCTCTTCAATTTATGGTGACAAAAACAAAAAAAATTAAAATTACTATCATGCAGCTCTCTTCTTGTAGAGCATATCAAAAATGACCTGTAATCCCCCAATAATCCTAACACTGAAGACTCTCCCCAACTTTCTAAAAGTGTCTGTTAAAGACTGAAGCCATTAATACGTGAGAATTTGAAGGCATTTACAGCTTAAGTTTGAAATCATGTATGAATGATTTTTCTGTGACTATGTGTATGTTTAAATATACCATCAAAGAATTTCTGTTTTTTTTTACAAAACAATAATCAACTGTAACTATTCAACATAATTTTTGATGTGCTTATTCATTCATGGACAATATTATAGTTTCCAGATTACGAAGTATCAAGTCTAGGAGAGGACTGTAAAGATATATGAATGAAACATAATGGGAATTACACATTAATAATGCACTACCTTAAAATATAATACACTGGGTTAAAGAAAATTATTTTACATATTTTATATATGAACAAATAAAGACTAAGAAAGATTGAGTAACCTGTTAATTTGAAATAACCGCTGGAATTGGCACTTTACATGATTAAAGTATTTACATACAAGTTTCTTAAATTTCTTTCTAACATCAGCACATTATATTTTTACACCATCACAACTACTCTTAAGTACTTGTATTACAATTATCCAAACTAATTTTGTTTTTCTCTTAGCATGTTTTTAAAATTCATGAAATTTGAAGCACTAATATTGTTTTTTAAAAAACTATTAAAATAATGTTTGTGGTGAGATGACATGCTTGAAATGGATTTCAGCAAAGTTTTGACTATTGGAGATGGAAAGGGAATACAAATATAAATTCAGTTAAAGAGCTTGACTGTAAATCTGGGTTTATCAAAATAATTAATTTTTGCTTCTATAACTGTATATTCCTTGTTACTATGGCACACCAAATGAAGTAGATCAAACTATTTAAATCAAATAAAGCCAAAACTGTTAAAGAGTGCAAGCATGTTAACAATATAAATTTATGAAATACAAGTTCTAGAAACTGTAATAGAATGAAAGATAAATATGAATTCACCAGCTCAAATTAATTATTTCTGAAATTAATAAATGAAATGTTATTTGAAATTATCTAAAGGTTGCAGAATTATCTCAGTGATTAAGACACTTGCTTCTCTTACAGAAAATAGGTACTTGGTTTCAATCACTTATGCACAATATCACACAATTGCCTGTTACTTCATCTCCATGAGAACAGATGGCTTCTTTGGTCCTTTTCAGTGTCCTGACACATATTCACATATCTACAGGCACACAAATGTGTATATGTGTACACACATGTACACACTCATATGCTTTCATAAATTTTCCAATGAATGATGTGATTTTTTTTTCTTTATTGCAAATGATAATCCTCTCTGTGTTACACTTAACACAATACGCATAGATCTGAAAAATTTCCTTGAATATGTTGACTTTGTTTTATTCTTGGTATGTGCTCAGGTCATAATCTGCCTTGATTTTTAGATTTTGAGGACTTTCATAATGGTTTGAATGCAGAGTGCTTTGATCTATTATGCTCATGCATTGATAGACCACCAAGCAAATACACACATGCATGTTTTCAAACACTGTCATAGATTCCCTTGAATACTACTGAAAGAAGGGGATAAGAGAAGCGGAGAAAATATGAAAAATGTAGAAATGTATATGATTTTATTATCACAGTGGAAAATACCATTGATTACAATTAATGCATACTACAAATAGATATACCTGATCATTACTATTTATTTTGGAAATATTTAAAATAGCTAAGGTGTGAAATCAGCCTATATATTGGTAAAGAATGTACATATTAACTATATTATAAAGACAATAAAGAATCAAATTATTTAGGTGATCCTCCTTTCTGTTTCTATGCCAATACCATGCAGTTTTTATTACTATTGCTCTGTAGTACAGCTTGAGATCGGGGATGGAGATACCTCCAGATGCTCTGTTGTTGTACAGGATTGTTTTGGACATTCTGGATTATTTGTTTCTCCATATGAAGGTGAGAATCTTTTTTTCAAGGTCTGTAAAGAATTGAGTTGGTATTTTGATGGGAATTGCATTAAATCTGTAGATTGCTTTTGGCAGGATGGCCATTTGAAGCCAAATCCATTCAATGGAAAAAAGACAGCATCTTCAAGAAATGGTGCTGGACCAACTGGATGTCTACATGCAGAAAAATGAAAATAGACCCATATTTATTACCCCGCACAAAACTAAAGTCAAAGTGGATCAAGGACCTCAACATAAAACCAGATACTCTAAATAAGTTGGAAAAAAGTGGGGAACAGCCTAGACCTCATTGGCACAGGAGACAACTTCCTGAACAGAACACCAACAGCACAGGCTTTAAGAGCAACAATCAATAAATGGGACCTCATGAAACTGAAAACCTTCTGTAAAGCAAAAGACACTGTAATCAAAACAAAATGACTGCCTACAGATTGGGAAAGAATCTTCACCAACCCTTCATCTGACAGAGGGCTAATATCCAGTATATATAAAGAATTAAAAAAGCAGAAAAGCAACAAACCAAGTAATCCAATTAAAAAATGGGGAACGGAGCTAAACAGAGAATTCTCAAAAGAGGAACATCAAATGGCAGAGAAACACTTAAAGAAATGCTCAACCTCATTAGCCATTAGGGAAATGCAAATCAAAACGACCCTGAGATTTCACCTTACACCCATCAGAATGGCCAAGATGAAAAACTCAAGTGACAACACATGCTGGAGAGGTTGTGGTGAAAGAGGAACCCTTCTTCGTTGCTGGTGGGAATATAAACTGGTACAACCACTCTGGAAAGCAATCTGTCGCTTTCTCAGACAATTAGGAGTAGTGCTACCTCAAGACCCAGCTATACCACTCCTAGGTATATACCCAAAATTTGCTCAAGTACACAAAAAGGACATTTGTTCAACCATGTTTGTAGCAGCTTTATTTGTAATAGCCAGAACTTGGAAGCAACCCAGATGTCCATCAACGGAGGAATGGATACAGAAATTGTGGTATTTTTACACAATGGAATACTACTCAGCAATCAAAAAGGAGGAAATCATGAAATTTGCAGGCAAATGGTGGGATCTAGAAAACATCATTCTGAGTGAAGTATCCCAGAAGGAGAAAGACAAATATCGTATATACTCGCTTATATAGACCTACAAGATATGATAAACATAATGAAATCTACACACCTAAAGAAGATAATCAAGAAAGTGGACAAGGGTGAAGATGATCAATTCTCACTTAGAAAGACAAATGGGATGTACATTGAATGTATGACAGGAATCTACCGCAAAAGGCATCTGAAAGACTCTACCTAGCAGTGTCCCAAAGTAGATGCTAAGACTCATAACCAAACCTTTGGCAGAGTACAGGGAATCATATGAAAGAAGGGGAGTTTGATGTGGAAAGGATAGGAACTCCACAAGGACCAAACATATCTGGGCACAGGGTCTTTTCTGAGATGGACACTCAACCAAAGACCATGAGAGGATAAAACATAGAACCTCTGCTTGGATGTGACCTGTGTTAGCTCAGTAATCAATTGGTCTCCTATAGTAAGGGGAACAAGGACTATTTTTAACAGGAACTCAATGACTGGCTCTTTGACCTCCCCACCCCACAAGGAAGGAGCAGTACTGTTAGGCCACAGAGGATGACTTTGCAGCCTGTCCTGAAAATACCTGACAAAAGGGAGTCATATGAAAGGAGAGGAGGTCCTCCCTTATCAGTGATCTTGGAAAGGGGCAGGGAGGAGATGAGGGAGGGAGGGTGGGACTCGGGAGGAAATGAGGGAGCAGGATACAGCTGGGATACAGAATTTAACAAAATGTAACTAATAAGAAAAATAAAATTAAAATAAAATAAAATAAAATAAAATTATTTGGGTGAGACAGTTTGTGACATTGAGAACCTGGACACCAGCCCAGAATGTTAACAGTGCTGACTGAACACACAGAATAGCTTTTATAGCCCCAAACCCAGGACTCTCCTGGCTTTCCTCATTTACTGCATTATCAGGAACATACACGCCTACACCTCATCTGGTATCTTCTTTCCCTGTGCTACTTATATATGTTCATTTGACATCAGAGTCTTTAATGGACCATGTTAATGTTTTGCTGCTTGTTTATTGTAAGTGTTACTAGGTACAGGGCATTATTGTATCTATCTGTCATTAGGGAAGCTTGGCTGTTAATAAATTTTATATTTCAAAATTAAGATTGAGTAGGAAGAGTAGCTAGACTGGAAAACTTTGGCAGGGATTCAGTGTTATGTAGTTATCTATAGTTAGATTTTAGATAGTTATAAGCACTGTGGAAAGGGGATCATTATGTATTAATTTTTACAATATCTGTGAACATATATTAGTTAAAGAATATGTGGCCCTTACACACAAGTTAGATGTATATAGCCATAAAAAATAAAATGATGAAAATAAGGTATAATAATCCCAGTATCAAAAGATGAATATCACATATATGCAATATAAAAATAAAGATTATATGGGATGAGGAACTGATCTAGAAAGATAAGGAAAGAAAGAGTAGACAAAAATGAGCAAAAACAAAATCCTTGAGATGCTTGGCTGACAATCATGATAAAGTATAATTTTGTACAAGACATATATTATAAGAAAAATTCCAAAGAAAAGAAGGAAAATAATTTACTGTGAAATAGTATGAAATTATGTAAAGCTCATGACATTTTTTTTTCAGTTTTTAGAAGCATTTTATTTGGTCTATAAATCTTCTGCCAAGTAAATCTGAAAAGTACAAATTATGCAGTCACTACAGCTAGACTTACTTCATTTTTAATACTATAAATTTTTAGTACTATAAAAATCAACAGGTACAAATAACATATGTATCAAAAAACATAAACTAAACTATTGTTATGTAAACCTACCAGAATACTAAAATTTTTAGGCCCTATATAACTTGAGGTAAATCTTAGTAAAAACTTTGGACAGTAATGACAATGATTATTTAGTGCAAGAAAATCAGTAATATTACATGTATTTATCAAGCAATACATAGCATTAAAAATTTGGAAGAACATACATGTAAATTTGTTTGGATATATAGTTGCTTTCAGTGAATTCATTTTGATTTCACAATTGATAACTACTATAAGATTATGCTTTTTTAATATTTGAAAAAACTTATTTGTTGTTATCAGAGTACAAGCAGTATGTACTAAAGTTCTCTAGATTGAAAACAAAAGGTATGAAACGCAAGAGACAAATGGAAATCTAGGTATCAGATTAAGAACCATGACAAGGGAAAGTGCCCTGGTACTATATAGATCTTGGACTTTAGATTCACTGTACTTATTTTTAAGCTGCACCTATAGTCCTGTTTGTAAAGCACATGCTGAAATGGAAGATTCTGAGCATCAAATTCATATTGTTCAAACTATAGGTATTTTAGTCATTAAACTCTCTTTCATCATTTATATGTTTAAGTTGAAAGTATTAAGATTATTATGCTTTAAAAATACAAACATATCTAAAACAAACAACTCATCTGAACATAAGAAATAAATACCCTAAAGAACAGGAAAAAACAATACATATAAATTTCATATGGTGCACCATCATTACGTCCACATGAGTATCATATAAAGGCAAGCCACAAGACTTGGTGAATTTGTACAGTAATTGCTAAATGATACTTTATGATAATAAGGAACAGAGTTGTCTTCATATTTGTCATTGTAAACATTCAGTGCAATGTGACTAGTAATGATATCATACAACACAATGATTTCTAATAGTCTGCTATAGAGCATCTGGATATTTTGCACCATATTTCAGTCTTATCCAATGAGGCAAAATAGAACATTTGAAAAAAAAAATGGTACATGCAGACCATCTGGGATGATTTGGCAAAACACTGCATTAATTCAACAATGGTACAGGATGTAACAGCATATACTTTATGTAGTATCACATCCAAAATTTATAATCTACTTATTATAACCTTGAAAATGTACTAATTTTAGTAAGTCAAATTCAATAAAATGGTCATTTGACTTACTTATTAATGATCATTACTGCTACTGTGTCAAATTCTGCTACAAATATCAATATGGGTAAGAATATTTAAAAAGTCCAATAATGACAATCAATTTTGTTTGAGCATGGTACTGTTTATGTTTTTCAAATATGGTAATGTATTAGATAAAATGTATTTTTACACCAAAATAATGTTATCTAAAATCGCTCAGTTCAGTGGATTATTTTGTTTTTAATACTGAATTGAGTTATTTCTCCAAGTTTTAATTTTTTTACAGAGTCCAACTCAAAGTCCTACACATGCTAAGCAACAATTAATACTAAGCCATTAATACTAATGCACAGATATTTAAAGGGAACCCTATGTGAATCCATTAAGGAACTTATAACATGAAAAAAATAGTGGTTTAAGTCAATTATTTAGTGATTAATTCAAAGTAAGAATTTTAGTGTGAGAGAAAACATTATATAAGTGAATTAATCAATGTCCAGAAAAACAAATGTTGTATAAGTTCACTCACTTGTAAGACATACAGTTTTATAGGATTGAATTTTGAACACAGTTGTTTAGAGTCTGGGATGACTGAGAAAAATGAGGAGGAAATAATCAGGGGATAGAACAGTGCAGTTTTATAGGAAGAATAATATATCTATGTACAGGGGTCTTTTCTGAGACTGATACTCCAACCAAGGACCATGTATGGATATAACCTAGAAACTGCTCAGATGTAGCCCGTGGTAGCTCAGTAACCAAGTAGGTTTCCCTAGTAAGGGGAACAGGGACTATTTCTGACATGAACTCAATGGCAGGCTATTTGATCTCTCCACTCCCAAGGGAGGAACAGCCCTGCTAGGCCACAGAGGAGGACTGTGCAGACATTCCTGATGATACCTGATAAACAAGGTCAGATGAAAGGGGAGGAAATCTTCCCCTATCAGTGGATTTGGAAAGGGGCAGAGAGGAGATGAGGGAGAGAGGGTGGGATTGGGAGAGAGTGTGGGATTGGGAGAGAGTGAGGGAGTAGGATACAGCTGGGATACAGAGTTTATAAAATGTAACTAATAATCATAATAAAAAAGTGCTCAGTGGAATGACTACAAACAGCAGAAGTACACTATGTAATGTAGAGTTAAACAATGTGTCATATACATTGTGTACATTGTGTACACATTGTTCCATATAGAGTTAAACAGTGTATGCATTGTTATATATTATTTTTCATGTTTGCATGCATCAGTTAAATAGAACATATGGTGAATCATGAGAAAAGACAGGTGAGTGTTGCTACTATCCAGATTCATTTTCCTGCATTGAAGAGATTGAATGTGACTGTATTGGTTCTGATAAGCACAAGTACCCACTTGGAAACTGAGAAGTCTATGGGGTTATAGGGGCTCTCTCTGACATGAACTCAGTGGCCTGCTTTTTGATCACCTCCCTCTGGGGGAGGGAGGTGAAGCCTTGCCAGGCTATGGAGGAAGATGATGCAGCTAGCCCTGATGAGACCTGATAGGCTAGGATCAGATAGAAGGGGAGGAGGTCCTCCCCTATCAGGAGACTAGGGGAGGGGCACAGGGGGAGAAGAGGGAGGAAGGGTGGGACGGGGAGGAGCTGAAGGAGGGGCTGCAGATGGGATACAAAGGGAATAAACTGTAATAAATAAAATAAATTAAATTAAATTATAATAAGCACAGGCGTACAGCCTGATGAACTAAATAAATCTTAAACCTCAATTGTGAACAGATAATGCATTAACTGCAGAGAACAGCTCTTTCTTTGACAGCCACGTGGTACGTCTTGGTACCACAATCTCCATTACTAAGATGTTGGAAAATTATTTTAAACAGTCATTTTTTTTTTTTTTTGGGCTAGCCAATGAAATCTTGAAAAGCAATAGTGAAAACAAATGAGTACCTTAAGAAATGAGTGAGGGTATCTCAAATAATCATTTTGATGGCTTTCTGTTTTTATGTGCTTATCTGTGCAAATATGATAGCCCACAGAAACTGCTTAACTAAAGAAATGCAACAGAATCTTAAACTAACGGGTATAGTGTGCTATGCTTTCACTTAATGAGGTGATACTTCTTGGACTATCCCACTTTATATGTAAATTCCTGTAACCCTTACAAATAGACAATTTCTTCTAGACTAGGCAACATGATTGTACCACATGAGAATTATATCAAAATGGCTTTTCCTGACGCCATGCATCCATTAGGAGAAGCCCATAAAATGTTATAGATATACTTGTATCTGCTAGGTGATGATTTTTTTCTGACAAGCTAATGTGCTGTGCTGAGTGAAAATGGAGTAATACTGTTCAAAAGAGCAAAAGGGTCTGAGAACCTCTTCTGCCAAGAAGCTCTGTCAACAAGCACAGGAAACTGCCTAAAAACAGTAGCCCCTTGCGAATTTCAAGTTTCACAATAATTATATCAACTCTTACTTATATATTGATGGGAAATATATTGATAAAGATAGAATTTTTATACATATTTCATGAATATCTGAAGATGGTCAATCATTACAAAATTGAAATTATTCCTTAATTTATTTTTTGAGTGACAGCTTTTGAATAGATTTGCCAATTTTCTAATAATATCTGAAATGATCAATATTCTATAGCATTTTCCTGTTATTGAGGATGTATTTATATATATTCTAATACAATACATAAATATAACAAATCTTTTAAGGTTTGATGAAACACTAAAAATCCTGATATTTTCATAATGATTTTTAGTTAAATACATAACCAAAAGCTGGAATTTATTTTGTTTTGTTTTCACATTCACAAAATCTTTAATGGTCTAATATATTCTGCATAAAAATCACATTTTTCGGAATAAAAAATAGCATACAATTCATTTCCTAACTTTGAAAAATATACAGCCTAACCAGAACAGAACTTATCCTTGGAAATTTTTTATTATTAGCAAATTGTCTTGTGGCTAAGGAGTTAAATAAGTGAATAATTACATAAGATTTTTTTTTTTTTAGGAAACAGAAAAATGTCAGTATAATTAGGACCTTCAAATATGGCTTTGAGACAAAGAGGACAGAGCTGACCTTTAACAGACTAATAAACACAAGAAGCAATGAGAGAAACAAAAATACAATGAACAAAATTGAGAAGATGAGATTGAGCATGGCCATATTCATAAAGCCATGAACTAGCAGCCATTGCTTGAGGAGCCAACAAATTTGAGTTGCTAAGTGACCAAATTGTGTAAAAATCAGAAGAGCAAGTATTGTGGGAAAACGCTATAAATTACAAGCACTATGCCTATGAATAAGACAAAGCATACCGTGTCAAGAGATCACATTTTCCTTCTATAATACTTTTAAAAGAAATACATAAACGTAACAGACCCATCATCATTGAGACTTTTGTACTACATAGACTTTTGTACTTTGTAAAGTAAAATTCTCTCCTACTTAAGCTACCTAATGCTCCATTGAAATGACCATTAGCAAAGGCAAGCCAAATTTCAAAAGCCGGAATTTAAAGCAAAGAAAAAAAATTCAGAATAATCTATGGAAACATGTACCTGCATAGAACATGTGAACATACAAGGCTCAATTCTGGTAATGTTGTAATAGGCAAAGTCTTAATTAAAGTTTGATAACAAAATAAATTAAGTCTTTAATTTAAAACTCAAAGAATTTTTAAAGCATTACTTTTGAAAAATTATGAATAATTAGCAATGTGTGATGATATATGCATGCATATACATTATACCATTAACAAGAAATATATGTTTGTGTCACTTACACAAATGATACAGAAGCTGAATATTCACTTTACAAACAAGTTCCATGTTGTAAAAAAAAGTCATTCTTACATAACAGGGACAAGATAAATAAAAATAGAAGAATGAAGTATATCTACTTTTTTCTACCTAATATCTAAGCTACAGTTTTTAATATAAAGTACAAAAATATAAAATATAAAAATATATCTGTTTATATAATATATAATATGAAAATATAAAAAATCTTAAACCAAATAGAATATCATAATGATGATTACACACATAAACGGAAACCTCAACAAAATGGAGTACTTCAACCATATACAAGTAACAAATAAAAAACACGGTTTGAAGTTTTAAATAGAAATTTTAAAAATGTTAATTATCTACTTATTAGTGAATACATACAGTATTTGTCTATCTGGATATTGGTTACCTCACTCAGTATGATTTTTTCTAGTTCCATTGGTTTGCCTGCCGATTTCATGATACCATTTTTTTAAAGCTGGGTAGTACTCCATTTTGTAAATGAGCCTCATTAATTTTATCCATTCTTTTGTGGATCTAAGGAAGATTGTGTGGGAAAGGACTGCAGTCTGGATACATTGAAAACAAATAAAAAAGAAAATAAAATTTTTAAATGCTAATTATATTTTTAAGACTTGAATGAATAATCTACAATTGTATGAAATAGCTTTATAGATGATTTAAAAATTAAATTTGTAAAGACAGAAAATTAGAAATAATTGGCTCTGTGTGTGAAAATCTATTGCATAACATCACTCATTGCAACATACACATAAAAATATGCAAAATTTTAAAACAGGAAATTCAGGCCTACCTTGAAAATGTTAGAAGGAATAATCGCTTATATTAATGCTACATTTCTATACATGTAGATCATTTTAAAAATTCAGAATGAGAAACTGGAGAGAATGAAAATAAGGTGATACTTATATTGAAAAATGATAACTAAAATTTTATCACAATGCTCCAGTTGAAATTGAATTTTGGATAAAGCAACAAAAATTCATATGATCATGCATAGAAATTCATGATATACAAATGACGAAAGAATTGAGGGAAATCAGACATAAAATACCATTCATTATAGCCCTAATTAATATAAAATATCCTGGGATGACACTAATTTAAAAAGTAAAAGACTTGTATGACAAACACTTCAAGTCTTTGTATTATTTTTGTCTATTTTGATGGGTAATGGAGGGACCTGATGAAGGGGGTGAGAACAGGAAGGATCAAGTGAGGGGAGGAGAGAGGAGGAATTGGGTGGCATCTCTGAGATTAGCTGGAGATCTAGTGCAATGGAAAGTCCCAAGAATCTCTGTGGGTGACCCTATTTAAGACTCCCAGCAATAGGGGTATGGAATCTTAAGTGGCCATCTCCTGTAACCAGGCAAGACTTCCAGTGGAGAGATTAGGACAACAACACAACCACAACACCTTAAACCCACAACTGTCCTGCCTATAGCTAAAGGGAGCTCAGTAATTGTGGGAGTGTTCAACCAATGACTGGTCCAGCTAGAGACCCATGCCATGAAAGGGAGTCCACTCTTGATGCTGCCTGGAGGGTCAAGACACAGAGATGGATAGTCCAGAGACCTAAGATAGAACCAAACACGACTGAAAAAAATAAAAGTCAATGAAATGATATTTAATGATATTCGGCTACACTCATGGATTGTTGCCTAGCCCAGTGATCATGAGAGAGGCTTCACCCAGAAATGATGGAAGCAGATGCAGAGAGCCACAATGATACATTAGATGGAGCTGTGGGAATCCTGTGGAAAAGGTGGAGGATTACAGGCACCAGAAGAGTCAAGGACACCACAAGAAAACTGACAGAATCAATTTAACCTGGCCTGGTAGGGACTTACAGAGCCTGAAATGCCAAGCATGGAGGCTGCATGGGATTGACATAGGTCCTCTCCGCACATACATTACTGTTCTGTAGTTTGGTCTTCCTGTGGGACTCCTAAAGTGGGAACAGGGGCTATATCTGACTCTATTGCCTGCTTTGGGGACCTTTTCTTGCTATTGGATAGCCTCCTCCAGTCTCAATAGAAGAGGAAGTGCCTAATCTTATTTCAACTTGATATGCCAAAATCAGGAAGAATGGATGGGCAGGGAGGAGGGGAAGGGGCTGAGAGAAAATGAGGAGAAAAAAAACTGTGGTTGGTTGGGACATATAAATGAATAGATAAGCAAGCAAGAAAGCAAGCAAGCAAGCAAACAAACAAATATTTGAAATCTGGGTTTTCCAGACAGAGGCATCCAGAGAATATTGTATCTAAGTGGCAGAAGATCAGAGACTGTGATTACAGTGAGTAACCTAGCAAAGGACTGGAAAACACTGACAATGATGATTCACCCTGAAGGGAGGGGACATGCCCAGTGCAGCAAATGTATGCTTTCATCCTCACCTAGTCTCCTGCACAAAGTTCAGGACCAGTGGTTCTTTCTGTCTAGGTCTAGTGGTGCATGCACAGAGCTGCCCACCTACCTGAGTGCAATTGCTTGATGCACTTCAGCAACCAGACTTCTGATCACTCCCACTCCCCCATCTGGATACCCAGGGGCCAACCTCAGACCCAGACTCCATGAACCCTAGAAACATGGAACTGGCAGGTCCAGAAGCACTTCATACCATCAAGCAGAACTTGGATCACCCCTCTTCCCCAAGGGCAGTGTCTGGACCAGAGCCTACACTCCAACACCAATCCATGGTTCTTCTGGTCTCTATGTAGAGACCAGTTAGACAATAAAAACATAGAGTGTCCTAGGTAGAAAATGGAAGAGCCAAGCCAAATCTCAGTGCCAGGAGCTCAGCACCAGCTGGGCAAGCAAGCAGCTGTGCAGCTGAATCTGAGTTCCTAACATCAGCGCCTGTTCACTTTTTTATTATTTTATTATTTTATTTTTTGCAGCTGCTGAATCAGTAACACTCTCATGATCTGCTTCATCTGCTGTACCCACCTGGGGAAAGCCAGCAGGGAGGTCCTCTATCCCATGGAGGTCTAAATCAGGTCAAGCAGCTTTCAGCTTAGAGCTTATTCCCTGCTGACTCCTGATTTACCTGGCACACCTGGGACAAGGCCAGAAGCCAACTGTACTCAGGATCCAACCCACCCTGTCTGTCTGCCAGACTTCGGAGGCCAGGGTGGAGCCCCTAGCAACATTAAACTTAGATCTCTTTCTACCCACTCCTGAATGCTCAGACTATCAGAAACCACCAGACCTGCCAACACCAGAGACATTAAGGTGGCTAAGGGTCAGTGGAAGAACACAAGAAACAAATCCCAGGGCCATTTGACATCACCAGAAAACAGCGGTCTTATCACAGACAGTCCTGGAGATACCAACACACAGAAAGCACAAGAAAAGTATTTTAAATCTGAGGTTATGAAAATGAGAAAGTCATTAAAGAAAGAAAAAAAATCCCTCAAAGTAGCACAAGATAATACAGTCAAATAGGTGAAAGAATTGAATAAACCTCTTGAAGAAATTAAAGAAATACACAAACATAAAATCAAACAAGAAAAGGAAGTGAATAAAACTATACAAGTCCTAAAAAGGCAATTTGAAGCAATAATGAAAACACAATTCTGAGGCAATTTGGGAGATGGAAAAACTACAGAGAAGGACAGGAACTACAGACACAAGTATCAACAGAATTCAAGACATGGAAGAGAGAATCTCGGGGATAGAAGATAAAACTGAAGAAATTTATACTCAGTCAAAGAAAATGTTAAATCTAAAAAGCTTCTGATAAAGAACATCTAGGAAATCTGGTATATGAAAGGACCAAATCTAAGAATAATAGGAATAGAGGAAGGAAAAGGCTCCTAGCTCCAAGGCCCAGAAAATATTTTCAACAAAATCATAGAAGAAAACTTTCCCTACCTAAAAAAAGGAGCCTATAAACATACAAGAAGCTTATAGAACACTGAATAGATTGTACTAGAAAATAAAATCCTCCCATCACATAATAATCAAAACACTAAATGTATAGAACAAAAAAGAGAATATTAAAAGCTGCAAGGGGAAATAACCACATCACAAATAAAGGTAACTCTATTAGACTTACACCTGACTTCTCATCAGAAAATCTAAAAGCAAGAAGGGACTGAACAGATATCTTACATACACACAGAGACCAAAGATGTCAGCCCCAACTACTATATCCAGTAAAACTTACAGTCAAAATAGAGGGAAAAAGGAACATTGTCAAACTCATTCCACATAGTAACAATCACTCTGATACCTAAACCACACAAAGACTTAACAAAGATAGAGAATTTCAAAACAACTTTACTCACGAACATCATGCAAAATTATTCAGTAAAGTACTTGCACACAGAATCCAAGAACACATCAAATACATCATTCACCATGATTAAGTTGGCTTCATACCAGGGATGCAGGAATGGTTCAACTTACAAAAAATGCATCAACATAACACATCATATAAACAAACTCAAAAAAATCACATGATTATCTCATTAGATGCGGAAGAAGGCTTTGACAAAATCTAACACCCCTTCATGATGAAAGTCTTAGAGAGATCAGGAAAACAGGCCCATAACTAAACACAATAAAGGATATATACAGCAAGCTGATAGCCGAGAAACCCAAAGCAATTATACTAAAATCAGGGACAAGACAAGGCTGCCCACTCTATCCATTCCTTTCTAATATAGTACTTTAAGTTTTAGCTAGAACAATAAGTCAAGTAAAGGAGATCAAAATGATAAAAGTAGGGAATGGAAAAGTCAAAGTATTGCTATTTGAGGATGATATGATAGTAAATGTAACAACCCCCCAAATTCCACCAGAGAAACCTATAGCTGATTAGCAGATTCAGCAAATGGCTGGATACAAGATTAATTAAAAAATAGACATTATCCACAAATAGCAAACAAGCTGAAATGAAATAGAAATTTAAAAAAAATTGCCCTTCACAAAAGCTACAAATAATATAAAGTATCTTGGTGTAA
Source organism: Rhombomys opimus (assembly GCA_010120015.1). Lineage (NCBI taxonomy): Eukaryota > Metazoa > Chordata > Mammalia > Rodentia > Muridae > Rhombomys > Rhombomys opimus. The sequence goes on along the minus strand of REGO01000458.1, from coordinate 1,058,955 downwards.
CTCTAACCAAGGAAGTGAAAGACCTGTGTGACAAAAACTTCATGTCTCTGAAGAAAGAAATTGAAGAATCTATCAGAAGTTAGAAAGAACTCCCATGGTAGGATTAACATAGTAAAAATGGCCATCTTACCAAAGGCAACCTACAGATTCAATGCAATCCCATTAAAATATGAAAACAGTTCTTTATGGACCTTGAAAGAATAATTCTAACCTTGATATGGAAAAACAAAAAAAGACCAGTATTGCTAAAACAATCTTACACAATACAATATCTTCTGCAGGTACCTCCATCCCTGACTTCAAGCTATACTACAGAGCAAGAGTAACAAAACTGCATAGTACTGAAATAGACTGGTTGATCAATGGAATCCAATTGAAGACTCAGAAATAAAACCACATACCTATGGTCACTTGAGTTTTGACAAAGAAGCTAAAATCAAGCAATGGAAAAAGGACAGCATCTTCAACAAAACTGGTTTAATTGGATGTCTACACACAGAAAAATGTGACTAGATCCATATATATCTCCCTGCACAAAACTCAAATCCAAGTAGATAAAAACTGCCAAATGCACTAAATCTATTAGAAAAGAAAGTGGGGGAAAGCCTTGAACTTACTGGCAACTTCCTGAACAGAACACCAACAGCTCAAGCTCTAAGATCAACACTTAATAAATGGGACCTCTTGAAATTGAAAATGTTCTGTAAGGCAAAGGACACTGTCAATAGAAAAAACCTACAGTCTTCAGATTTGGAAAAGATATTCACTAATCCTACATCTGACAAAGGACTAGTATCCAAAATATATAATGAAGCCAATAAATTAATAAACAAAATAATACAATTAAAATATGGGGCACTGAACCGAACAGAGAAGTCTCCACAAAGGAATCTTGAATGGCTGAGAACCACAGAAATGCTCAACTTCCTTAGTTTTCAGGGAAACATAATTCAAAATGACTCTGGGATTCCATATCACACAAGACAGAATGGCTAAGCTCAAAATCTCAAGCAACATCACACGCAGGTGAGGAGCCCCAAAACAGTTGCTGAGACTCACAGCCAAACATTGGGTGATGGGTAGAGAGTCTTATGGGAAAGTGGTAGGAAAGAGAAAAAGATCTGGAGGTGACAGGAGCTTCACAAGAAGACCAATGGAGTCAACTAACCAGGGCCCTGAGGGGCTTGCTGAGATTAAAGCATCAACCAAATACCATGCATGAATTAGACCTAGACCCCCTACAAAAATTAGCAAAGGAACAGCTTGGGCTTCTTTTGGGTCCTTTAGTGAGAGAAATGGGGATGACATCAGACAGTGACTCAGTTGTTAACTTTTTGATCACATTCTCCTGTTGGGACTGCCTTGCCAAGCCACAGGAGAAGAGGACAAGCTCAGTCCTGATTCAACTTGATGAGCTGGAGTGGACTGGAAAAGGAGCTCCTCTTTTCTGAGAAAGAGGGAGAGAAGAATGAGGAAGGGTGGGGCTGGGAGGGGAGGCGGGATGGCACTACAACCAGCATGTAAAGTGAATAAAAAAATAAATAAATTTTAAAAATCTTGAAATTTCTGATGAAAGAAATTAAAGAAGATATGAGTAGATGAAAGAAATTGCATGCTCATGCATCAATAGGATTAATATACTAATGATGTACATCATACCAAAAGCGATCTGCAGGTTAAATGCAATTCTCATCAAAATTCTAATACAATTATTCGAATATCTTGCAAGAGCAATTTTCTGTTTCGTATAGAAAGACGCATACACTCAAAACAAACAATACTACTCTAGGTATCACCAAACTCAATTTCAGCTTAGGGAGCTTTTAGTAATAAAAACACCATGGCACTGGCACAAAAAATATGCACATTGATCCATAAAACCAAATTGAAACCCTAGACATAAGTTCACAAAAGTATAAACACCTGATTCTTCATGCAAAATATGAAATATAGACTGGAAAAGAACCAGCATCTTCCATGCATGGTCCTTCTTAAGCTGGACAGCTGTAACTAGAAGAATGCAAAGAGATCTACAGTCATTATCCTGCACAAATCTTAATTCTGATGGAACAAAGACCTAAACATGACACCAGACACACTGACCCTGAAGGAAGAGAGAATAGCCTTGAACCCATTGGTACAGGCAGTCAGTTTTAGAAGAGCACATCCTGAGTGAGGTAATGCAGAACCAGAAAGATACACATGGTTTGTACTCACACATAAGCTGATTTTAGCCATATGGTACAGAATAAATAGTCCACAATTCACAGACCCAGTGAAGGTAAGGAGAACCCAAGGGTGGATGCTCTCACTCATAAGTGGAAATACTATAGACAGTGAAGTGGTTGAAGAGAGAGACCAATACAGGAGAGGGAGCAAAAAAAAAAAAATGAGAGTGGAGATCAGAACTGGAGAGTGTGGGGCTAGGAGTACAGAGGGTCCCAGAGAGAAGAGAGACCATGGGCAGAGGCATCTCTGTGACAACCTAGAGATGTAAGACATGGTAGACTTCTGAGAGAATGACTCTTAACTGAGACCCCTACTAGCAGGGGTCAGAGAGACTGAATGGGATACCTTCTGACTAGACAGAACTCCTAGTGGAGTTCTACAAGAACTTCAACCCAAAATTTACCGTGCCTACAAGATGTGCAGGAATAAAGATGGAACAGGAATTGTGGAATGTCCAAACAATGCCTGGCCCAACTGAGACCTGAGAGAGCCAACCCTGACATTACTAAGAGTATTCTGCTATGCTCAGAGACAGGAAGTTAGCAGAGCTGTCAACTGAGAGGCTCCACACATCAGTGGTTTTAAACAAATGCTGAGATTCAAAGCCAAACAGAAAGCTAAGAATAGGGAGTATACTGAAAAAAAAAAGTGGGGAGAGATAGAAGGACCTGGAGGTGACAGGAGTCCACAAGAAGACCAACAGAGCCAACTAACCAGGGCCCAAGGGGCTTGTGGAGACTGAAGCATTACCCAAGGACAACACATAGCCTGGATCTAAGCCCTCTACACATATATAACTGATGGGCAACACAGGCTTCATGTGGGTTTTCCTAGTAAGAGGAACAGGAGCTATCTCTGACATGGACTCTGTTTGTCTGCTTTTTGGTCACTTCCTCCTGGTGTGGCTGTCTAGCCAAGCCATAGGGGAAGGAGATGTGCTCACATCCCCCTGATCTGAGGAGGGTTAGTGTGTGTGTGTATGTGTATGTGTGTGTACTTCCTCCAATTCTCTGAGAAACAGAGGAGGGGTGTTGGGGAAGGAGGGAGTGGGTAAGACTTGGAGGAGATGAGGGAAGGAGCTATAATTGAGATGCAAAGTTGCTAAATTAATTAATAAAAATTTAACAATTAACAAATGGAATCCCATGAAACTGAAAATTTTCCGTATGAAAAAGAAAATCATCATTCTGACAAAGCACCAGCCTACACAATGATAAAAGATTTTTACCAACAATACATCTTTAAAAAGACTATTCTCTTATGTGTATGTATAATATATGTATATATTTCATATTTATACATATGAAAAACTGGATATAAGAAAAAAACAAGCAATTTAAAATTTAAGTACAAATCTCCACAGAGAACACTCAAAAGGCTGAGAAATACTTAAAGAAATGTTCAACATTCATTGTCATCACAGAAACAGAAATCAAAACTACTTTGAATTCTATCTTACAACTGTCAGAGTGACTAAGATTAATAAAATATGTGACAGCTCATGATGGTGAGAATGTGGAGTAAGAGGATCAATCTTCCTTTCCGGAAGTTCCACTGTGTATAGCATCTATGGAAATTAGTATGTCAGTTCCTCAGGAGGATGAGAATTATTCTATCTCAAGATTCAGATATATAACTCTCGAGCAAATCCTCAAAAACATCCATCATACCTCAGAGACGCTTGTTCAACTATGATCATTGCTTCTCTATTGATAATAGTCAGAAATTTGAAACAATATAGAAGTCCATTAATAGAATAATGGGTAAAGAAAAATGTATATTTTGCAAAGTGGCATATTACTAAGCTATTAAGGAAATAAAATCATGAAATTCACAAGTAAATGGACTCAACTATTAATAATCATCCTGAGTAAGATAATCCAGATCCAGTAATATAAGTATGGTATAGATTTGTCTATATTTAGATATTAGATATTAAGTTCATCATAACCAAACTACAATTTTTAGAACCATAGAGATTTGGTATAGTATAAGGTACAAGGGTGGGTGTGGACAGATAGATCTCCATAGGAACAGTAAATAGAATAGATGGTTATGTATAGATGGAGGCACTAAAATTGGAAGGTCAAGTGGGTAGAGGGAGAGAAATGGGTTACAAGGGGGAGAATACAGCATCATAGAGCTAAAATTAAGGGACATTTGAGTAGTATGCTGTTAGGGTTTAAATGAAAATGGTCCCCATAGGCTCACAGAAAGTAACACTCTAAGGAGCTGTGACCTTTTGAACAGGGGTATTCATGTTAGAGGAAGATTGTCACTGGAGCTGGACTTTGACATTTCTGATATGCTTGAAGCTCAAACTTTTAAAGGCTCAGTGGCTTTCTCACTTTCCATCATCCCTGCTGACCCAATTGTAGAACTCTCAGCTACCTCTCCAGTACCACATCTGCCTTCATGCTGCCATGCTTCCAACCATGAAGATAATGGACTAAACCTTGGAACTGTAAGCCACCACCAATTATATGTTTTTCATCATATGAGTTGCCTGGGCCGTGGTGTCTCATTACAGCAACAAAGCCCTAGTACATATGGAAACTTAATACATAAAAACTTTGTAAAATACATACATATATGAAGGTCAAAATGAAATTCAAATCATGGAGCATACAGAGCCTCAAATGGCCATCTCTTGTCAACAGATGAAGGTGTTGGTATTGTGTCACATCTAATTGATTTGTTGGCCAAACCTGTCTCCTTGGAATGTCTAAGAGACCGAGGCTGTTGCTAAGACTACAGGTTGCTCTCCATATGCTGACAGCAGGTTATATTGCTGACAACACCTATACAAAACACTAACTTGGAGAAATCAACGTGGTGCCTTCTTACAGCCTTCCCTCCTAGTGTGAGGGTCTTTGGTATTAGCTACCAAATGATAAATGAAACAACCAACCCACTCACAAAACATTTGATCTTCAATGGTTTTCTGCCTGCAAGATATGCTAGTTCACAGGTGGCACAGAGCTTGTGGGAGTAAACAATGAACATCTGATTTGCCTTAAGGCAGACTCCATAAGATTGAACCCATACCCAACGCTGATTGGGTGGCCAAGAGCCTAAGAATAAATAGCCCAGGAATGTAGGAGAAGACAAAATACTAATGTTCTACGAAAAACATTTAGCAACAAAATGGTTTACTAGTCACATTTTTTCTACTTACAGATTAATTCCTTACTAGACCGTGATAAGAGAAGTGTAATCTTGCAGCAGATGTGAACAAATACAGAGCTGAACAGTCAACATACAGATAATGAGTAGCCATGGAATGCTCAATCCTAAATGAGATGTCTCCATAAAATTCCCTCCCCTTCAAGCTCACAGTCACCTTGGAACCTAAACCTCATAAAGACCCAACAAAAAAAGAGAAGTTCAGGCCAATCTCCCTTATAAACATTGATGCAAAAATAGTTAACAAAACACTTGCAAACTGAATCCAAGAACACATCAAAGATATTATCCACTATGACCAAGTAGGCTTCATCCCAGGTATGCAGGGGTGGTTCAATATACGGAAATCCATCAATGTGATCCACCCTATAAACAAACTGAAAGAAAAAAAAAAAAAACACATGATAATCTCCCTGGATGTTGAAAAAGCATTTGACAAAATCCAACATCCATTCATGTTTAAAGTATTGGAGAGAGCAAGGAAACAAGGCACATATCTAAACATAGTAAAGGCGATATACAGCAAGCCTATAGCCAACATCAAACTAAACGAAGAAAAACTTAAAGCAATCCCACTAAAATCAGGGACAAGACAAGGCTGCCTACTCTCTCCATATTTCTTCAACAAGGTTCTGGAAGTCCTTGCTAGAGCAATAAGACAGATGAAGGAGATCAAGGGGATACAAATTGGAAAGGAAGAAGTCAAAGTATCACTATTTGCAGATGATATGATAGCATACATGAGTGACCCCAAAAACTCTATGAGGGAAATCCTACAGCTCATAAACACCTTCAGCAAAGTGGCCAGATACAAAATTCACTCAAAAAATGAGTAGCCCTCCTGTATACAAAAGACAAAAGGGCTGAGAAAGAAATTAGGGAAACAACACCCTTCACAATAGCCACAAATGACATAAGGTTCCTCGGAGTAACCCTAACCAAGGAAGTCAAAGACTTGTATGAAAAAAATTTCAAGTCTCTGAAGAAAGAATTAGAACAAGATGTCAGAAGTTGGAAAGATCTCCCATGCTCATGGCTTGGCAGGATTAAAATAGTAAAAATGGCCATATTACAAAAAGCAATCTACAGATTCAATGCAATTCCCATCAAATTACCAACACAATTCTTTACAGACCTGGAAAGAAAAATTCTCAACTTCATATGGAATAACAAGAAACCCAGAATTTCTAAAACAATCCTCTACAATAAAAGATCTTCTGGAGGTATCTCCATCCCTGATCTTAAGTTGTACTGTAGAGCAACTGCATGGTACAGAATGGTGGATCATTGGAACTGAACACAGGACCCAGAAATAAACCCACACACTTATGGACACCTGATCTTTGACAACGACGCCAAAACTATACAATGGAAGAAAAGATAGCATCTTCAACAAATGGTGCTGGTACAACTGGATGTGTACATGTAGAAAAATGAAAATAGATCCATACTTATCACCCTGCAAAAAACTGAAGTCGACGTGGATCAAAGACCTCAACATAAAACCAGACACATTAAATCGCGTAGAAAAAAAAGTGGGGAATACCCTAGAACTCATTGGTACAGGAGACAACTTTCTGAACAGAACACCAACAGCACAGACTTTAAGAGCAACAATCAATAAATGGGACCTCATGAAACTGAAAAGCTTCTGTAAAGCAAAGGACACTGTCATCAAAACAAAACGAATGCCTACAGATTGAAAAAGAATCTTCACCAATCCTTTATCTGACAGAGGACTCATATCCAGTATATATAAAGAACTAAAGAAGCTGAAAAGCAGCAAACCAAGTAATCCACTTAAAAAATGGGGAACAGAGCTAAACAGAGAATTCTTAATAGAGGAATATCGAATGGCAGAGAAGCACTTAAAGAAATGCTCAACCTCATTAGCCATTAGGGAAATGCAAATCAAAACAACCCTGAGATTTCACCTTACAACCATCAGAATGGCCAAGATGAAAAACTCAAGTGACAACACATGCTGGAGAGGTTGTGGAGAAAGGGGAACCCTTCTCCACTGCTGGTGGGAATGTAAACTTGTACAACCACTCTGGAAATCAATGTGGCGCTTTCTCAGACAACTAGGAATAGAGCTTCCTCAAGATCCAGCCATACCACTCCTAGGCATATACCCAAAAGAGCCTCAAGTACACAAAAATGACATTTTCTCAACCATGTTTATAGCAGCTTTATTTGTAATAGCCAAAAGCTGGAAACAACCCAGATGCCCCTCAACTGAAGAATGGATGCAGAAATTGTGGTACATTTATACAATGGAATATTACTCAGCAATGAAAAATAAGGAAATCATGAAATTTGCAGGTAAATGGTGGGACCTGAAAAGGATCATCCTGAGGGAGTTGTCCCAGAATCAAAAAGACACACACGGTATATACTCATTCCTATAGACATACAACATAGGACAAACCCATTAAAATCTGTGCATCTAAAGAAACTAAGCAAGAGAGAGGACCCTACCTAAAATGTTCAACCCCCATCCTGAAAGGCAAAGAGGATAGACATCAGAAGAAGAAGAAAACAGGAAACAAACTAGGAACCTACCACAGAGGGCCTCTGAAAGCCTCTGCCCTGCAGACTATCAAAGCAGATGCTGAGCCTGATGGCCAACTGTCGGGTAGAGTGAATGGAGTTTTATGTAAGAAGTGGGAAATAGTAAGAGTTGGAGAGCACAGGAACTCCACAAGGAGAGCAACAGAACAAGAAAATTTGAACACAGGGAACTTCCCAGAGACTCATACTCCAACCAAGGACTATTCATAGAGATAACCTAGAACCCCTTCACAGATGTAGCCCATGGCAGTTCAGTGTCCAAATGGGTTACCTAGCAATGGGAAGAGGGACTGCCTCTGACATAATCTGATTGGCCTGCTCTTTGATCACCTCCCCTTGAGGGGGGAGCAGCCTTGCCAGGCCACAGAAGAAGACAGTGCAGTCACTTTTGATGAGAACTGATAAACTAAGATCAGAAAGGAGAGGAGAACCTCCCCTATCAGTGGACTTGGGAGGGGCATGCATGTAGAAAGGGGAGGGAGGGTGGCGGGCTTATGGAGGGATACAAAATGAATCAAGTGTAATTAATAAAAAATAAAAAAAACATTAATAGTGTTTCTTGTATAGAAATTTTAATGAATATCCCAATGAAATATTTCAAAATGAAATTATTGAGTAATTTCAGAGAGATCAATAAAAGAAAGCAACTATTGTCTAGATGTTTAGAAAGACAGATGGGACGTGCATTGAACGCATGACAGGGGTCTACTGAGCGCATCTGAAAGCCTCTAACTAGCAGTGTTTTCAAAGCAAAGACTCATGACCAAACCTTTGGCAGAGTACAGGGAATCATAAGAAAGAAGGGGAGTTAGTCTGATGGGGAAAGGATAGGAGCTCCACAAAGACCAAATATATCTGGGCACAGGGTCTTTTCTGAAACTGACATTCAACCAAGGACCATGTATGGATATAACCTAGAACTTCCGCTCAGATGTAGCCTGTGGTAGCTCAGTAACCAATTGGTTTCCCAAAGTGAGGGGAACAAGGACTATTTCTAACAGGAACTCAATGAAGATACCTGATAAAACAGGATCAGATGAATGGGGGGAGGTCCCCCCTATCAGTGGACTTAGAAAGGGGCACAGTGGTGATGAGGGAGGGAGGGAGGGGCTGGGAGTGAACGAGGGTTCGGGGCACAGCTGGGATACAGAATTAATAAAATGTAACTGATAAAAATAAAAATTAAAAAAAAATAAAGTTCTGTCTTCACTGTATAAGAGACAACTATTCATTTTTAAATGATTTAAATAAAAATGATCCATACAGTTGAAGATTTCTTTAGGCACTACATGCCTGCTCATTTCTCCAATAATGTGGTTTCAATAACTGTAAAAAATACATTATGTCCTTTATTCTGTCAGAGCACAGTCAGAATCAGCAGATATCATAAAAGTTTATCTTAGCGGCAACAGTGAATAAAATGTTCTGAAAACATTGGTTCTACCCTCGCTGCCTAAGCACAGCTCTACTGTAGCATGTCAGGAACAAGTGACAATCTCTAGTTCAATTCTAATCAGGTCATTTTTTTTTTCTATTGAGAAAGATTCCATTTTTTTCACTGAGAAAAATGAATGATGGTTTTAAGAAAGGGAGTTTGTGTCTCAACTGTTGTATCAGTAGATTATGTAAGTATAGGGACCTGTGTTTGGATATCCAGTACTGACATAAAATCTAGTACTCCAGTTTATACCAAAGGTGTGTTTCCATTACAGTCCTCAGCCATCCTTACCCATCCTATATTTTTCCAAATTTCTTAAAAAACTGTAAGATAATTGGTGGATAAAGGTTATCTTCTATGTCTCACAATATCCATATTTATTTACCATTCCTAATTTTATTTTTAAAATTAATTTATTTTTTATTAAGTACAGTTTATTTACTTTTTATCCCAGCTGTAGCCTCCTCCCTTGGCAACTGCCAATTCTACCCTCTTTACCTTTACCTCATCTCCTCCCATACCTCTCCCCTATTCCACTGACAGGGGAGGTTCTCCTCCTCTTCCATCTGACCCTAGCCTATCAGGTCTCATCTGGGCTGGCTGCATTGTCTTTCTCTGTGGACTGGTATGGCTGCTCCCTCCTCAGAGGGAGATGATCAAAGAGTCAGCTACTTTCATGTCAGAGACAGTCCAGTCCCTGTTCCCATTATTAGGGAACAAATTTGGATAATGAGCTGCCATGGGCTACATTGTGCAGGGATTCTAGCTTATCTCCATGCATAGTCCTAGGTTGGAGTATCAGTCTCAAAAAAGACCTCTTTCCCCATATTTTTTGGTACTGTTCTCCTTTTGGAGCTCCTGTCTCCTCCCACTTCTTTCATAAGATTCCCTGTACTCTGCCCAAAGTTTGGCTATGAGTTTCAGCATCTGCTTTGATACCCTGCGGAGTAGAGTCTTTCAGAGACCTTCTGTGGTAGTTTCCTGTCCTGTTCCCTGTTTTCTCTCTCTTCTGATGTCTATCATATTTGCCTTTCTGAATTAGGATTGATCCTCTTAATTAAGGTCCTCCTTAATTAAGGAGAAGGTCCTCCTTCTTGCTTAATTTCTTTAGGTGTACAGATTTTATTATGTTTATCCTATGTTATATGTATAGTATTCCCTTATAATTGAGTATGTACCATGTGTATCTTTCTGCTTCTAAGAAATCTCACTCAGGATGATCTTTTATAGTTTCCACCATTTGTCTACAATTTTCATGTTTTCCTTGTTATTAATTGCTGAGTTAGTAATCCATTGTGTAATTGTACCACACTTTCTGTATCCATTCCTTAGTTGAGGGACACTTGGGTTCTTTCCAGATTCTGACTATAACCAATAAAGCTACTCTGAATATGGTTGAGCAAATCCCTTGTTGTGTACTTGAACATATTTTGGATATATGCCTAGCAGTGGTATAGCTGGATATTGAGGAACTTGGCAGAACAATCCCTAATTTCATATGGAAAAACAAACAACTGAAAATTGTGAAAACAGTCCTGTATAGCAACAGATTTTCTGCAGGTATCTCCATCCCTGATCTCAAGCATGGTACTGATATAGAAACAGAATGATGGATCAATGGAATAGAAGACCCAGAAATAAACCCACATAACTACAGATACTTGATTTTTGACAAAGAATCCAAAACCATATAATGGAAAAAAGGACAGCATCTTCAACAAATGGCGCTGGTCTAACTGGATGTCTACATTTAGAAAAATGCAAATAGATCCATATTTATCACTCTGCACAAAACTAAACACCAAGTGGATCAAAGACCTCAACATAAAACCAAACACACTAATTCTGTTAGAAGAAAAAGTGGGAAAGAGCCTTGAACTCATTGGGACAGGAGACAACTTCCTGAACAGAATACCAGCAACACAGGCTCTAAGATCAACAATATACAGTGTGAAAGAAACACACTGCATATACTCACTTATAAAGTGGATACTAGACCCATAAGATAGGATCAACATACTAAAATCTGCACACCTAAAGAAGCTAAACAAGAAGGAGGATCCCGGGTAAGATGATCAATCCTCACTTAGAAGGACAAATGGGATGTACATTGGAAGTAGGAGAAAACAAGAAACAGGGCAGGAACCAAATATAGAGGGCCTCTGAAAGACTCTACCTAGCAGTGTATCAAAGCAGATGCTGAGAATCATAACCAAACCTTGGGCAGAGTGTCGGGAATCATATGAAAGAAGGGGGAATTAGTAAGTAAGAGGATAGGAGCTTCACAAGGACCAAATATATCTGGACACAGGGACCTTGTCTAAGACTGATTCTCCAACCAGGGACCACACATAAATATAACCTAGAACTCCTGCTTGGACATAGCCCATGGCAGCTCTTTGACATGAACTCAGTGGCTGGCTCTTTGATCTCCCCAACCCCCTATGGGAGGAGCAGCCCAGCTAGGCCACAGAGGAGGACATTGCAACCATTTCTGATGAGACCTGATAAGCTAGGTTCACATAGAACAGGAGGAGTACCTCTCCTATCAGTGAACTTAGAGAGGGGCAGGGAGGAGATGAGGGAGGGAGGGTGGGATTGGAAGGGAATGAGCGAGGGGCTACAGCTGGGATACAAAGTAAATAAACTTTGTATTATTTAATTAATTATGTAATTAATATATTAAAAATAAAAATAAACCTGTTCTCATGAAACTGAAAACCTTCTGTAAAGCAAAAGACACTGTCATCAGAACAAAATGACAGCCTATAGACTGGGAAAGGATCTTCAGCAACCCTATATCTGACATAGGGCTAATATCCAGAATATATAAAGAACTCAAGAACTTAAAAAGCAACAAATCATGTAATTCAATTAAAAAATGGGGTACAGAGCTAAACAAAGAGTTCTCAATAGAGGAATATCAAATGGCAGAGAAACACTTAAAGAAATGTTCAGTGTCCTTTGTCATCAGGGAGATGCAAATCAAAACACTCTGAGATTTTACCTTACACACATCAGATTGGCTCAGATCAAAAGCTCAAGTGACAGCACATGCTGGAGAGGATCTGGAGAAAGGGGAACCCTCCTCTATTGCGGGTGGGAATGTAAACTTTTATAACTACTTTGTAAAGCAATCTGACCCTTTCTCAGACATTTAGGAATAGTGCTACCTCAAGATCCAGCTATGCCATTGTTAGTTTTCAAACTATTATCAATTTATAACATATCTCAAATCTTCCTGCATATGTTAGACAAGACTCAGCTTTCTTTTTGATACTTTAATATCAGTTTTTAATCTGCTTCTGATAACTCACATGCACCTAATTAAACACTTAGCGTTAAAAAATTTAAATACCTGTCATTCTATGAAGGGCCTTAAGCCATGACAAATACGATTAAATTTTATGTGTTCTAGACCCATCATATTTTCATATAAATGTGAAATAATTTCAACCTATTGTTTGAGAAGGAATTGCAAAATAAAATTGGAAGCTCCTAGGTAGTAATAAAAATAAAAACTCAAGTATGCCTGCTAAGACACTAAAACATTGATTTTAATTAAATAGTGTTTTTATTATGCTATAGAGTTATTTGTTTCCCAGAAATGCAGAATCCTGTTTTGCCTCTATGCGGAATGCATGCAAGTCTCAAAGTAGCAAGGAGTATATAGAAACCTTTTTGAAAAATTGAATTATTAATATAAGTGACTTCATGATATAGAGTAGAGAACCCTGCAAAGGCTGTGGTCATAAATTAAACCTACGATGTTGAAAAAAGCACTTACACCTTCTTTGCCTCAGTACACACATTTACATGATGAAGAGTGTCTACTCTGACTCTGTTTATAAAATCTGTTGCAACAGGCTTTGCAGTGTCTGAATAAATCAGCTTAAAAAGATGCATCTAAGCATCAGTGCTGGGCTCCTTGTCCATGACAAGGAGATACAGTCATTTCAATGTGGCACATTTAGGTGTGATTAGAAGCATAAGCTATTCTTATTTCTGGTTTCAGCTCACTAATATAGATATCTGGAAGAAGCAGTTCACCTTCCCCTACACCAGGGGAAAAATGCTCTATGAAATAGTTTCATGAACTCACTAGATCACTTACATGGCACAGGAAGTCACCAGGAGAACTGGAGCAGAACCATATGCCATAGAAATCCCAAGACAGCACGTAAACTTAAAAGACTTTGGGCAGAGTGCAGGGAATCACACGAAAGAAGGGGGAGTTAGTAAGACCAGGAGAGGACAGGAGCTCCACAAAGACCAATTATATCTGGGCATTGGGTTCTTGTCTCCAACCAACGACCACGCATGGATATAACCTAAAACCCCTGCTCAGAAGTAGCCCATGACTGCTCAGTGGATAGCTTTTTGACCTCCCCACCCCCTGTGGAATGAACAACCTAGCTAGAGCCACACAGGAGGACATTGTATCCAGTCCTGGTGAGACCTTATAAGCTATGGCCAGATGGAATGGGAGGAGGACATCCCCTATCAGTGGACTTAGAGAGAGGCAGGGAGGAGTTGAGGGAGGAGAGTGGGATTGGGAAGGAATGTGGGAGGGGGCTACAGCTGGGATACAAAGTAAATAAACTGTAATTAATATAAATAAAAGTTTGCAGATTTGTGACTCCCTTTTCCTGTTTTCCCTCTCCCCCACAGAAAGCCCTGTACACTGAGAAAGCAGCTGCAAACCTGCCCCTCCATTTCAATAAACTATAGTTTCTTTCAGAAAAAAAAATCTTCTCTTGAACCCATATTTTGAAAACATTTATTTTTTCAATTGAAAATATAATTGTTTTCTCTTTTTCTTCCAGATGTATATCTTTGAAAAAATCCATGAGCCCCTCTCTAAAGGTTCTGAGAACTGGTTATCTGAATCACAGTCATCAATGGAAATTGGAGGCTTGCTGTCTAGTCTGTGAGGCTTGCAGGGGTCTCCATGTAGATAACTTTGATACACTAGTGAATTCTTCCATTAATGTCTTCCAGTACTTTCTCACCAGTTGAGCTCACTCTTTATAACCCTCCAATCATCCCTAGGGAGGTCACAAAACCCAGAGGACAGTTCCTAGGCTCACATTTTTTAATTGATTTTTTTTTATTTTATTTTTCTTATTAGTTACATTTTGTTAACTCTGTGTCCCAGCTGTATCCCGCTCCCTCATTCCCTCCCCAACCCCACACTCCCTCCCTGGTCTCCTCCCTGCCCCTTTCCAAGTCCACTGATAGGGGAGGACCTCCTCCCCTTTCATTTGACCCTGTTTTATCAGGTATCTTCAGGGCTGGCTGCAAAGTCCTCCTCTCTGGTCTAACAGGACTGTTCCTCCCCTGGGGGAGGATGGGGAGGTCAAAGAGCCTGCCCTTGAGATCCTGTTAGAAATAGTCCTTGTTCCCCTTACTTTGGGAAACTACTTGGTTATTGAGCTACCACGGGCCACATCCAAGCAGAAGTTCTAGGTTATATCCATAGATGGTCCTTGGTTGAGTGTCAGTCTCAGAAAAGACCCTGTGCCCGGATATATTTGGTCCTTGTAGAGCTCCTATCCTTTCCATATCATACTAACTCCCCTTCTTTCATATGATTCCCTACACTCTGCCAAGGCTCCCATTTGTGATGCCAAAGATGAAGGAATGAAGCGAAAGGAAAGGAAAAAAAGTTTGAGAAGTAGGAAGGAGGAAGCTCTTTAAGAAATTATTTCTCCTTAATTGTCAGTATAGTCTTAGGATTAGTATTATGAGTATAGTACATGTAAGTGAATATTAAAAATATAACTACATTGTACATTAATCTGTCATGAATACATGAATGAAATACATGTGACATTTGTCATGTTTCTTGATTAGAAATAAATAATGGAGTAATCATAATGAATGTCTCAGGTTGAACTCTAGGTGTGTTGTCATTAGTAATTCTCATTTAAATTAATGTACTTTCAAGTAAACACCAAACATACATGTAGAAAGAATTTGTAACACCAAGTATTAATACATAAGAATAGAATATAGATAAAGAAAGATCCTTACACTCTATTTTGGGAAAGGTGGCATGTATATGAATCTATATAAACAATACTTAGAATATTAATTTTAGTTATTTACTAAAACCACTGAGAAATATCAAACACTCAATTTCCAGAAGCATATATATTCAGAGAAATTCATTGCTAATACAAGTTTTTCTACGTAAAATGAACTGTAATTCTTTTTTTGTTTGTTTGTTTTTTAACAGCTGAGTTAAGTATGCAACTAGAGAATACAAACTGTCTTGAATTAAGTGGGAGTCCAAGAAAGTCAAGGAGATATGCCAGGATCACATAGGCCTCCCAGACAAAGCCAGGAAAGATTTAACTGAATAAGTAATGATACTAATTACAATACAAACAACATAAATATTCATAGCTCTTTGTTGACAGAAATAAATGATTTAATACCTTTTTGAACACTGAAGAAGTTAGAAACTACCCTTAAAGAACTTCAGATAATATGTTAAGATTAGAAGCAAAAAAGATAAATAACCCATAAGCCAATCAAAATAATTATTATAAGTAAAATCTACACATGAATGGATAACGTTGGGGCCATCATTTTGCTTTATTATCGACAATTTTTCTTTTTGTTTATTTTGTTCTATTACAATTTCTTTGAGTTTTGTTTTATCTTATCTTGTCTTACTATTATTTTTTAGAAGCTTCTTTGTTTTCTAAAGAGAAACTGGATGCAGACAGGAGGGAAAGTGAGGAGGAACTAGAAAAAGTAGGGGGAGAAGAAACAGTTATCAAGATATATCATATGACAAAGTCTGTTTTAATAGAAGTAAAAAGGAAAAAAATGTTTCTACAAATTTCTTAGTTTTGATTTTCTTATGATTATTCTATTTGTTTGTATGTGATGTATGTGTGTTGGTATGCATACCACAGCTACTGTGTGAGAACCAGGAGGACTCCTGTCCCGGTCCACTTCTCCCTCGGGGTAGTGAGTACAAGGGAAAAAGAGCCATCTCTGAGGTGGTTTTCATCTCTCCTTTATTGGGAGCTTTAAGGGCTACATAAACCTTGGGAAATTGGGGAGGGGATTTTGGGATGAGTGTACATCATCCACTGGGACTGAGGTGCTCTGAATGCTTCATTTGCATAGAGAATTCCGGGTGCTAGCTGGACTTGTCCTTATAAGGAAATAAGAAGTGTTAACCTGAAATCTGGCCACCAGAGTATGTGACTACTTCAATGGTGACAGAGATAGGATTTGCAAAGCTATGTGCACTGGGGCATGCAGACCAAGAACAGGAAGAGAGCTGTTTTTGTTTTGTTTTGTTTGTTTGTTTAATTTATTTTCTTACTAATTACAGTTTATTCACTTTGTATCCCTGCTATAGTCCCCTCCCTTGTCCCCTCCCTTTCCTCATCTCCTCCCATGCCCTCCCCAAGTCCTCTGATTGGGGAGGTCCTCTTCCCCTCCCCTTTGACCCTAGCCTATCAGGTCTCATCAGGAGTGGCTGCACTGTCTTCCTCTGTGGCCTGGTAAGGCTGCTACCTCCTCAGGGTGAGGTGATCAAAGAGCCAGCCACTGAGTTCATGTCAGAGATAGTCCCTGTTCCCCTTACTAGGGAAGCCACTTGGATACTGAGCTGCCATGGGGTACATCTGTGCAGGGGTTGTAGGTTATCTCCATGCATAGTCTTTGGTTGGAGTATCAGTCTCATAAAAGATTCCAGTGCCCAGATTTCTTGGTTCTCTGGCACTCCTTGTGGAGCTCCTGTCCCCTTCAGGTCTCTCTATTTCCCCTTTCTTTCATAAGCTTCCCTGCATCCCGTCCAAAGTTTGGCTATGAGTCTCAGCATCTGCTTCCATACCCTTCTAGTTAGACTCTTTCAGAGGCCCTCTGTGGTAGTGGTTTTTACTCCTTCCTCTCTCAAGATGTTATTTTCTGGGTTTGAACATGTCTTGACCTCAGTACTGCTCCAGGCTGGCTCCCCCATCAAATGGCTCATGTGTCCCACAAAAGACAGCTTTGTAAAGTTGGTTTTCCCTTTATATGTTTGTGTGTTCTAAAGATTGAACTCAATTTGTCAGGATTATAATGTAATGCTTTGCCCAAGGAGCAATCTTACAATCACCTCAAAAATTGTTTTCCACATACCTTTGGACAATTAAAGAAGTTTTAAGAGGTGAGAGCTGGAAAATAAACTCATGGAATTATTTCAAGAGTAATATGCTTTTAGAACAATTTGACTTCAATGATTTTGAATGAATGCAAACTACTTAAAAAGAGTGTATTACTAGTATAATGGTCAAAATTAAATACAGGGTCTATGACTCCATATAATGAAAAGTTTATTTTTAGATGAAAATATTACTATATTTACATTTATACTTTCATCTGAAAATATATTTACATGTAAAACATATTTGTAAATCCATAATATTAGAATTACTGACCTGTTAATGTTAACAAAATAAATTATTATCATTTGAAATAAATAATAAAAGAAAAAATATTTCCTTTAAAAACTTTTTCCCTTGTAAGGATAAGAGGAGCAGTTATGAGTTCTATAATTAATTCTCCCCAAATCCAACATCCTAAGGTATCCTTTTGAAATAAAGTTTATAATAATTCTTTAACTGTCCCTGCCTATTCGGTAATTTGTCATTCAACATGAGAAGAATAAAAGCCATCTTTCATAATATAATTCTGAGTCATAATCAAAATTTTCTACATGTTGCATTCCTTTAGTTTTACATATTTAATTCTGATAACCGTTTCTGTTCATATTAATTCATCTAGGGTTCTTTGTAGGCATTCTTTATGTTTGTGAGAAAAAAGCATAAAACCAACATTTGAATATACTTTTTACTTAGGATGAAATTTACTGAGCCTAGTAATTATTTTAAAGTTTAAACCTGATTTATATTGGATCACAATAATACATTTAAAGGTCTCCCTAATATTCTTCTATCCCATGAACTGAACCATTCTATCTTAACTTTGCATTGTTAATTTCATTGCAGTGATTAATAAACCTTGTCACTGCACATTTATAAACCTGCTATTTTCAGGGTTGCATTTACTGCTTGCCTTTTTTCAAACTGCCATTTCATATGAGCAGTTTAACAAATGTTAAATTTCAGAGACAGATAATAGATAATTACAAACATTTAAATGATGAATGTTAATTTGATTCTAATAAATGTCAGGTAAATTAAGGTCATGTCTATAGAAGACGTGATTCTAAAGCAAATTTCATTATGAGATAATAAATATGTCTCCACTCTTACAACCTACCACTATAACAGTCTCCTTAGAATTTAACATGGCACTGAAATAAGTACTATGTATAACTATAAAGTCCAAACTACTCATTAATGTAGACTTGAAAAACCAATTGAATGAAATATTCTGCAAAAAGGGGACAAATATTTACATAATGTTTTCTTTAATAATGTTACATTAATTTAAAAACTTCACAATACTAAACAAAAGTAAAGAAATATTAACTGTCCACTTCATAACCAAGTAGAGTTTGTGTCCAAAATCATTTGATGTACATTGATTCATTTGCAGCTATATACAGGATAACCAACATTGTTAGAAGACTTAGATGAAATAAATATAATTTCTATACAACTTGATGTATTTACAAAAGTAGGATCCAAACTCTTGACAATCACTGAAAATTACAAAAAGGTTTTGAAAATATTAGACAAAAATAACTACAATTGTATTGTATCCTAACATATATTTCATCTCAATTCTTATATGACTAGTGTTTTCTTATGTGCTTAAAAATATATCAAATTATGGTTGTAAGACATATTAATGACACCACAATAAAGAAAATTACATAGAAATAGAAATTTTAAGAAAATGGGAAATTAGAATTAGAATAAAGGCATCAAAAAGAAATGATACTCAATAAAGACCAAGACATATAGAAGAAAGTGCTGTAGAGTGCCGTTTCTCTAGTACGTCAAGCAGTAGTTATTAGAAAATGTGAGGATTCTCCACTCCATTTTATAACATGTTTCTGCAATGCAGAAGCTTCCATTCCCTAGAAATTAACTGTGATAACATTTCTTTTTTCTTTTTTATATTTAATTAATTTATTTTTCCATTAATGACAATTTATTTCCTTTGTTTCCCAACCGTAGCCCTCTCCCACCGTTGCTCTCAATCCCAAACTCTCTCCCTCACGTCCTCCAATGCCCTTCCCCAAGTCTACTGATAGGGGAGGTCCTCCTCTCCTTCCCTCTGACCCTAGCCTATCAGGTCTCATCAGGACTGGCTGCAAAGTTTTCCTCTGTGGCCTGGTAAGGCTGTTCTCCCCAACCAGGGGAAGGTGATCAAAGAAGCAGCCACTGAGTTCATGTCAGAGACAGCCCCTGTTCCCCTTACTAGGAAACTCACTTGGAGATTAAGCTGCCTATGGTCTACATCTGTGCAGGGGGTCTAGGATATCTCCATGTGTGGTCCTTGGTTGCAGTATCAGGATCAGAAAAGACCCCTGTGCCCAGATTTTTTTTGGTTATGTTGCTTACCTTGTGGAGCTCTGGAAACAACCCAAATGTCCCTAAATGGAGGAATCAATATAGAAACTGTAGTACATTTACCCAATGGAATACTACTCAGCAATTAAAAACAAAGATATAAAATTGGCAGGCAAATGGTGGGAACTAGAAAAGACCATCCTGAATGAAGCATCCCAGAAGCAGAAAGACATACATGGTATCACTTTTAAGTGGATATTAGTTATATAATATAGGATAAAGATACTTAAATCTGTACACCTAAAGAAGCTAAACAAGGAGAAAGATCCTTGGGAAGATGCTCAACCCTCATTCAGAAAGGCAAACATGATAGACATCAGAAACAGGAGAAAACAGGGAACTGGACAGGAGCCTATCACAGAGGGCCTCTGAAAGACTCTACCCAGCAGGGTATTGAAGTAGATGCTGAGACTCATAGCCAAACTCTGGGCAGAGTACACGTAATAATATGAAAGAAGAGAGAGACAGAAAGACCTGCAGGGGATAGGATCTCCACAAGTAGAGCAACAGAATGATAACATTTCTTAAGAATAGACATGAACTCAATGGCAGGGCGGGATTGGGAGGGAATAAGGGAGCGGGATACAGCTGGGATACAGAGTTAATAAAATGTAATTAATAATAATAAACAAACAAACAATAAAGAATACTCAGTAAAATCTTTTTGATGACTTAGGTGTACATATCAAGATATTAAGGTCATGGATTTTGGGATGAGTGTTTTGGCACACATAAGTATAATGTCATGGGAACTTACATTTTTTATTTTATATTTTGAAGTGTTTGGGCAAAGCAATACTTTGCTCTTGACCATGCAGTTGAACAGCTCAGAGAAGTGGAAAAGCAAGCACACAGAAACAAGAAGTGTGGGTGGTTTTAATTTTAACTCAGTTGACGATTGTTTTTCCCAACTAACTGGGTTCTAAATTCATAATCTTTTACCACTGGCTAATGCTTTTTTAAATTTTATTATGTTTTTAATAGAGTAGAATTTAATCACTTATGCAACATTCCTTCTCCCCTCAAGCCCCTCCCAGCTACCCTGCCTTGAATGCCTCCCATAATCCTTTTACTCTCATGTTGATAACTTCTTCATCATCAACATCATAATTGTTGTCTTCATTGTCGTTGTTGTTAATGTTATGTGTAAGGACACACACATACTGAGGCTGTTTTAGTTTTTTTGTGTACATATGGTTTCTGGGCTGACCACTTACACTGAACAGCTCATTAGGAGAGTCATCTCTGAGAGAGGATAATTTTCCTCCTCCTAGTAATCATTAGTTACTTGCACTTCTTTCTCAAGAAGTAGAACCCATGACTGCTGACTCCTTTAATGATAGAATTTCCTTGGATATGTCCATCGTTTTGATATTGTTTATGCAACCATTTTGAAGAGAATATTTCAGATCAGAAATTCTGAATTTTTACAACTCTCTTCTCCAATGTTCCCTGAGGTAAAGACGAAGGAACTGTGTGTGTGCTGAGACAGGCATGATCTGTTTCTCTCTTAGTTGTTGTTTTCTGCAATGGGATTATTTGTTTAAAATAACTTCTTTAACTTATCTATAGCTGCTATATAAAGATAACATTTCAAATTTACTAAGGAATTATGATGCTTTAGAAAAGTAGGAGCAGTAAATTCTTTTCTAAGGATCATGACTTCATTAACCCCAGAAATCCAGCTAGGTCACTAGAACAGAGTCTAATTTTCCTCTTGTGTGAGGGGGGCTTAACTCAAACTAGAGAGCTATTGGTTTCCACCCTGACAACATATGCTTGCAATTACTGTATGTTTACGCATATCCTGCCATGCTAGCAATTGTCTTGGTTCATAATTGTTTTGCCTGGGTATTATCTTCTGTAACCATAAGGAGACCACAAGAAAGAGGCTTGCAGGTAAGATACATTTTGCACTATATGAGTCCTATGTCCTAAGCTTTTGGTGTCTTTACAGAGGCCAACCTTCAAATCCATTAGAGGCAACCAAGGACTACATTGATAATTGGTATTGTTTTAGGGAGACACTTTGAATTTTCTGACCATCCATTGGAAATTAGATTTCTTTAGTCTGTTGTTGAGAGCCTTGTTAGTCGATTGGTTCTTAAGGGCGCATTGTAAGTCTAAGTGGTTTAACTTCCTTTAACATAGTCTGCATAATTTCTGGTAAATATAAAATAATGATTCCTCAAGGTTTATCAAACAATCTTGTCATTACTTATTCCTTGTTTCTCCTTTTTACTTTTTTAACTGTATTGATCTCCTTCCCTCCACCTACTTGGAACCCCATCTCTGTTTTTCCCTTATTTTCTGCTTCATTAACTTAATATTTCTATCCCCGTTTTCTCCTTCTCTGACACCTATAGTTCCTGGTTTCTGTGGTTACTTCCTTTTGTATACTTACATCTATGAATTTGGAGCTAAGAGCCACAAACAGTCCATTATTGACACTACAGGGACAGACATGGTGTTGTGGAATAGCTGAGAGTCTACATCCCGATCCACCAGCAACAGGAAGTGAGAGAGACGCTCAGCCTGGATTGAACATTTTAAACCTCAACTTCCACCCCCAGTGACACACTTTTTTCAACAAGGCTCCAACAAGACCACACTCCCTAGTGACCTAGCATTCAAATCTATGAGCCTATATGAGCCATTCCTATTCAAACCACCACAAGGAATCTCGTCCACACTACCATGATTTCTGTAGTGACCAGCTGAATAAAGTATGTGATGTGCACTGATGGTTGATTTAATATAAAGTTCTGTAACTACGAACGACTGGATATATAAATAAAAAAAGTGAAGAAGCATGTAGTATGTCCATATGGAGAGATCATAAGCAATTAAATAAATAAGCTACGTAAAATAGAAAGTTACCAAAGAATTTTAAACACTATTGCTAAAAAAAGGAGTTTTAAAAAACTATATACTGCATGGTTACATTTATATAAAAATTGTAAAAGGCAAATTAATACACAGGAAATTAAAGGTCTGTGGTTGCCCGTATTTTACTAGAGGATCTTACACGACTGTGTTACTAGACTGAAAGGACAACTATGAAGATCCTATGATATCTGGACAATTTTCTCTCGCTCTCTCTCTCTCTCTCTCTCTCTCTCTCTCTCTCTCTGTGTGTGTGTGTGTGTGTGTGTGTGTGTGTGTGTGCAAAATAGTTATTCTTTCCTGAAGACCCCACCCTTGTGATTTTACACTTTCTCACCAGAACTCACCTCCCAACACTGCAGCACTAAGAAACAGTCTCCAACGTGAGCATCAGTGGACTAGCTTAAGTGATATCAGGCCCTTTAGAACTGCATTTCTACCTGAATGAATGATTACCAGACTCACCTGGATTTGCACTTGGGTCAAAGAAAGATGCATAATTTTCTGAAAGTGACATGATAATAGGCTAAGTTTTCAAAATATATTGTTAGGTCCTATATGATTACTATTATGTTAACTTGCTATAACCTAGAGTCATTTGGGAACAGGGAACCTCAGCTGAGAAAATGCCCCCTCTAGGTTGCCCTGCAGTGCATTTTATTAACTAGTGATTGATGTGGTCAGTACACCCATAGGTTAGTGGTCCTAGGCCATATATTAAAACAAGCTGCACAGGCTATGGATTGCAAGCCAGGAAGTCACATTTCTCCATGGCTTCTGCTTCAGTTCCTACCTCCAGGTTCCTATCCTGACCTGTAAGCTGTAAGCTGACAAAAACCCTTTTCTCATTAAGCTGCTTTTGATCATAGGGTTTTATCTCAGCAATGGAAATCTTAACTAGGCCATCTCTTCACCTGTACTTTTGTTGACTTAGAAGGAAGAGTTTAGGAATAACTTTCTCTATTTGCCACTCACTTTTGTGTACATGCATCAAGAAGACTGAGGTGGAGGTTATTAGCCTTTTGCTGAACAGCCTGTCAAACTACAGGTGTTTTAAAGAAGTAAAATTCTTATAACACAGATCCAGTTTTCCCTCTTATCAGGAGTGAATGAGGCTTCCTTTTTCTCCACAAGTTCACTTGTATTTGTTGTATGTTGTTTTATTGATATTTGACATTCTAAATAGTATCAGTTAAAATCTCTATACCATTTAAGTTGCAATTCCCTAATTGTTAAAGACAATGAACACTTTCCATTTTTTTAGCCAATTTTTAATTCTTCTATTGTGATCCCTGTATTTATAACCTTAAACAAATATTCACTGTGGTGTTTCCTTGGTTCTTTTTAAAATTTTGTGTATATATAATGGATTTTAATCATTTATCAGATGTATACCTAGCCAAGATTGTCTCCCATTCTGTGGGTTAATTCTTCATTAGACGGTTTGGTTCCTATGATGTACTAAAGTCTGAAGTTTTTTTGTTTTGTTTTGTTTTTTTAAGAGCCTACTTATCATTTGTTAGCCTTAGTTCTTTTGTAAATGGAGTCATATACAGAAAGTCTTTTACTACCCTCTATTTTGTATGATGTTTTCTGCTGGCAATTTCACTGTGTTAAATTTCAAGTTGAGATCTTTAATTTGCTTTTGTCTAATGTTATGTAGGGTGATAGGCATAGGCTGAATTTCATTCTTTTATGCACGGATATCCAGTTTTCCAAGACTATTTATAAAAGATGTTGTCTCTTCTATAGTGTTAATATTGTACCTCTTTATCAAATATCAGATCGCCGTAGCAACATGTACTCATGTTTGTGCTTTGTACTTTATTCCGTTGGTTTATATATTCCGTTGGTGCCAGAACCATATTGTTTTATAACTATAGTACTATAATATATTTGAAGTCTATAATTGCAGTCCATCAGTATTCCTTTTATTAGGATTGCTTTCATAATCTTGGGTCTTTTGTCATTCTATATGAGTTTTAGATTGCTTTTTTCTATTTCTGTGAAGAATATTGTTGGTATTTTTATTGGGATTGCAATACGTATTTAAATGTCTTTCAGTAAAATGACCATTTTCACAATATTAATCCTACTGATCCTTGAACACAAGATGCCTCTCCATTTCCTAGTGTTTTCCATAATCTCTTAAATCAGAAATTTGGAGTTTTCAGTATAGTAATGTATTTCTCCTTCTCACTTAGGATTTTTTCCAAATATTTGATTGTCTTAATACTACTGTAAATGAACCTCAGTCCATAATCTATTTTCAGTGTGTTCATTGGTGTTGTACAGAAAATTTTATGAATTCTTTCAAGTGGATATTGTTCCCTGCCACTTTTCTGAAATGTTGATTATTTCTAGAAGTTTCCTGTTGGCATCTCTGGTGTGCCACAGGTGTCATATCATCAGTAAATAGAAGTAATTTGATATCTTTTCCTATATATATCACTTTAACTTACATGTCTTACCTTATTTCTCCAGTTAGTACTTCCTGTGCTATACTGAAAAAAAGGAGGACTAATGGGCAGATATGTCTCACTTCTGATTTTAGTAGGATTGCTTCAGGTTTTTTTTTCCATTTATGATAATGCCCATTGTGCATTTGTTATATAATTGGCTTTATTATATTGAGGTATTAATCCTTGAGTCCTACACTTTCTAAAGATATTATCATTAAAGCATGTTGAATTTTGTTCCAAGACTTTTCTTCATCTGTTAAGTTAAAAAGAAGATTTTTATCTTATAGTCCATTCACATGACTTATTATATTAGCTGACTTAGGTATGGTGAACCAACCCTGAATTTCTGGGATAAAGCCAGCTAAACCGTGGAGGATGATCTTTTTTCTTTTTTTTTTTTTAATTTTTATTTTTATCAGTTACATTTTATTTATTCTGTATCCCAGCCGTGCCCCGAACCCTCATTACCTCCCAGTCCCTCCCTCCCTCCCTCATCACTACTGTGCCCCTTTCCAAGTCCACTGATAGGGGGGGACCTCCCCCCATTCATCTGATCCTGTTTTATCAGGTATCATCATTGAGTTCCTGTTAGAGATCTTTTTTCTTATGTGTTTTTATTACGCTTCTAAGATTTTATTGAGAATTTCTGTCCATATGCTTAGCAAGTTTATGATTTTGTTTTCTGCTTTGTTTTTACCTAATTTGGGCATTTGAGTAATACTGGCTCTATAGAAGGAGTTTAGGATGATCATTCTGTTTCTATATCTTAAAGAGCTTAAGAAGAATTTTATGAAAACTCACAGCATAAATATTGGTTTTATTTCCTCAGTGTCTGTATTCCAGATGGATTACACAGAACCAGGTCTTTATGATATCTTGCCAGAGTAGCAATGTTGCTGAACTAAAATTCTTCTACAACACAGACTACTCCAGCCAGGGAAACAAGTTAACTAACTATAGATCTTCACCTTTTTTTTTTTCGTCTTCTCAAATACAATCTCCCAGCCTCATTTCTAACTCTGTAGCAGACCACCAGTTTTACCACAACTCCTTCCTGTCCCCAAATTCATGGGCCCGCATAGATCTTCCCCTCTTACCTCTTCCTCTTCTCTCCCCACTCATCACTTTATCTAACCTCCATCATTATCAGGAACTCTCTGGCAGCCTGCAGGCTACTCTTGCCAGGCAAGCAGGTAGCCTGACTGCTTTCTCCTTCCTTCCCTCTAAATCTAATCCCCTAGTCTCTTTTTCAGGTCTCTCAGACTGTCTATGTGGACTCTATTCATTCTGTGCACCCATTTTCAGGAGAATAAACATATCAAGGTGGAACATTCTGCTTTCTTCCATCTGGCCAGTCACCTAACCCATCCTAGATAAAGCTCACTCATAAGTGTCAGCTCATAATACCTAAAAAGACATTTTACCAGAAACGCTCAGTGGCTATACTTAGAAGAATGTCAGAAGAATTCCCTACCAGTAAACACACATATACCACACCCTCATAAGAACCAGAGAAGGCAACAGAAACAAAGGAATAAAGCACTCACCCAAGACAAGATAGCAGCATTTAGAATTACAGTATTATGAATTACAGATGCCTAGATGCCAGCATAAAAACACAAATAAAAACAAATATATCTCTATTAAAGCCCAGTACACTGAATGGAGTAGGCTCTAAAAAACACCACAATACCAAATATATAGCATGGTGTTTCTGATATCCATATATGTATTCTTTGTACACTAACCAAATTTGTTTAATGAATCTTGATTATTTCATGAATCTAGACTGTCATCTTTTTATTTCACATTATCTGAGGAATGAAACACCAATAGAGGCATCTCAATACTAACACTGTTGTCACACTGACTAGCCATATCTTACAACATATTTTCTTTAATGGGACAGTCTCAAATATTCTCTTCATGATGTTAGACAAATTATTGAGAACTAAATACTTGAGATTATTAACAATCTTAATTATGAAATATTTTTTTCTGACCAGCTGGCATCAAACTTCTTATAGTTAATATCTATGTAGTAACACTTCATATGTTTTAAATCCCCATGAGAATTTTTTTTTTATTTTCAGAACTTTTTAATTTTAAATTATTTTGTTAAAGATTCATTTACCTCTATACCCCTTTTTTTTTTTTTCAATGCAGTTTATTCAGGAACCTTGAACAATCTTCTGACCCTGGGGAAAGACAGCCCACAGCTTAAATAGCCTCTGGGTAGCCAACCCCAGCGTGCCACGTGGGCAATGCAGATAGGTCCACATACACGGCAACAAGCCAGATCCTCAGCCTTAGCCAAATATGGAGTTTTTTGTGACAGAGAGCACTCACCATCAGGAAGGTGGAAGGCAGAAACCATCCCTATCTTTAAGGCACGGCATTACGCAGCTCTCTACAGTTCCCCATTTTTGTTTTAGACGATTCAGGCAAGAGTAGAGGTCTGATCTCTGATATTAGGAATAAATTGGGAATTTGTACCAATGTTCATTTAGTTGTCATCCACCCAAAGAGCATCAGACCCGTCCGATACCTTTTTCTCAGAGGCAGGACCTGGGGCATCAACCCACATGCAATCAGACACGCTCTTCTCTGGGTCTAAAGCGGCTGACCCTGAGTGCAGTGCTTAGCCTCGCATACTGAGCGTAACATTTTAGCTCCCATGCTTGGGGAGACTGTCCTGCTTCAATGGCTGTAAAGGCCTGAATGGTCATGGCTGCATTACGCTGTTGTGAGAATCTAATCTTGCATATACACCACATGCAAACCAAGGAGACCAACACCAGAAGGCCTGCTAATGCTCCCATGCCTGCCCATTCCTTCAGATGATTCATGGCTGCAGCAATCCATGATGATAATCCTTTGGCTAATTCTGTGGCTACTATGGTAGAATTTACCCTGACAATGGCCACTCTCAGCTTTTCCATCATAGTATCGAATTCTCCAGTCCAATTACCTAAAATATAGCTAGACAATTGTTTAGACAGATTTGCAGCACGGGAAACATTCTCATATTGTATGCTAGTGACACAAAGTCCAGCACACTTCCATTGACAGCCAAGTTGAGCGATTTGCCATAGGGTATCAATTTGCTCCTGCATGAGGTCAATCCTCTGATTGAACACCATCAAGCCTCCTTTTAGTTGAGCATTAATTCCTTTTTATACATCTAAAGCATGAGCTACATTGGCTAAAAGATTATTTAGGGTCTGAGCAGTCTGCACAGTATGACTCATGGCTAATGCCACAGTGGTAGCTCCAACAGCCGCCAATGAGATGGCAGTAACAATGGCGGCTGTAATTCCAAGATCCCTTTTCTGTCTGAAGAGAGTCATAGCATGAGGGTCATCAACGGGCACAGTCACCCAGCGAGGCATGCCAGTAACTAGGGCATACCTAAATTCACTAGCATTCCAGCATTGGGTAAAAAAGCAAGTATCATTACCACAATTACTTGGCTCTATCTGGCTAACAATGAATAAAAATGGGGGATATAAACAAACAGGTGTGGGCTTATAGGATATATTATGAGAAGCCTTAACCCCCTCTTTGGAACATCCTGCATCAGTTCTAGAGCTAGCAGTGGTGGTGTCCAAGGTCTGAGTAGTTTCAGGAGACCATTGCCCCCAGGGGCAAGATGTGCTCCATGTAAATTGCTAACTCCATGTTTTCCTCCACTTTTGAAAGTCCTTTAAGTTTCTTAAATTATCTTTTTTTTTCCATTTTTTTTAAATTTTTCATCAATTACACTTTATTCTTTCTGCATCCCCCCATAAGCCCCTCCATCATCCCCTCCCAATCCCACCCTCCCTCCTCCCTCTGCATGCATGCCACTCCCCAAGTCCACTGATAGGGGAGGTTCTCCTCTCCTTTCTGATCTTAGTCCATCAGTTCACATCAAAAGTGGCTGCATTGTCCTCTACTATGGCCTGGTAAGGCTGCTTCCCCACAGGGGGAGGTAATCAAAGAGCAGGCCAGTCAGATTATGTCAGAGGCAGTCTCTCTTCACATTACTATGTAACCCACTTGGACACTGAACTGCCCTGGGCTACATCTGTGCAGGGGTTCTAGGTTATCTCCATGAATAGTCCTTGGTTGGAGTAGGAGTCTCTGGGAAGTTCCCTGTGTTCAAATTTTCTTGTTCTGTTGCTCTCTTTGTGGAGACCCTGTCCTCTCCAGCTCTTACTATTTCCCAGTTCTTACATAAAATTCCATTCACTCTGCCCAATAGTTGCCTATCAGGCCCAGCATCTGCTTTGATAGTCTGTAGGGCAGAGGCTTTCAGAGGCCCTCTGTGGTTGGTTCCTAGTTTGTTTCCTGTTTTCTTCTTCTTCTGATGTCCATCCTCTTTGCCTTTCAGGATGGGGATTGACCATTTTAGGTAGGGTCCTCTCTCTTGCTTAGTTTCTTTAGATGCACAGATTTTAGTGGGTTTGTCCTATGTTGTATGTCTATATGAGTGAGTATATACCGAGTGTTTATTTTTGCTTCTGGGACAACTCACTCAGGATGATCCTTTCCAGGTCCCACCATTTACCTGCAAATTTCATGATTTCCTTATTTTTCATTGCTGAGTAATATTCCATTGTATAGATGTACCACAATTTCTGCATCCATGAAAATGTTTAATTTTCTAGAGTCTAATTAAAGCTATTTTATGTCATATGCAGAGACCTGGTTCAATCTATTGTCGTTGAACCAAAAAAGTTAGGATGGAAAGTTTTTAAATCCATTCAAGATAAAATAATAGCGTTTAGATGTACAGTATATGCTGTCTTTTTTCTACTACTTGTACTCTAAGATGAACACGCAGCTTTAACTTATTACTGTTTCCCTGCTTATTACAAGACTCATAATTCAGAATCAAATTAATATATTTGTAAACTTGAATACATAGTTATAAAGGGAAAACATTGAAATATATATATATTTAACCAAATATTTTTGTTTAAAATATTCTGTATTTATTGAATTGCACAAGCATGTCATGGTGGAAATAATAAGCAAATACTTAAAATACTTAAAACAGAACACTTAACTGATTTACAATTTAACAAGATTAAATTATTAATCCCCACTGATCCCCAAATATTCAGTATCAAAAACTTACCATAATCTATCAATATCCACAGGCTGTTTCTAACATTATGTGGGATTTTGTTATAGAGGTTGCATTTTGACATGTTTTCTGTTTTCAGAAAATGATGGCCATAAAACACACACACACACACACACACACACACACACACACACACATTGCTCTGAGTTAGGGGCAAAGTGTGTTATTAACGCTGATATGATATTTGCAAAAAGTTCCAGCCTCTTCCAATGTAAGTAATATTTTCAAAAATAGTTAAGTGGACAATTATAATCCAAGAATCAGAGACATAAACAGGTAAATTCATGATGCACTCATTCTATCAAGCCTAGCTCAATTGGTTAGTTCCAGGTCATCCAAAGAACACTGCTTCAGAAGGAAAGGGCTAGGTGTGGTACCTAAAGAACAGAAATTGTTCTCTGACCTCCATTCACACAAATTTGTCTGTATATGCACACACAAACACACACCCAGCTGTAATTCAAGTACTTTATCATTGGCTTTATTTCCCAGTTTCTTTTGATAACTGTCATTCTATTCTGTTCCGATGAATTGGTATTTTCTGAATCTGTATGTCATTAAGATTGTATTTTCACACACACACACACACACACACACACACACACACACACACACACATATATATATATATATATATATTTGAGCATCCATGATTGTTGTCATAATATTATATGTTGTCATTAATGGCAATATTATTTTTCCTTGAGGCTAAAAAATAGTCTAAACTCTATTCTATATAACAGTTTTACCACTTTAAATTTGGAGGAACCTGAGAGAAAGATTCAATAAATAAGGTGTAATAAAATCCCACACAATAGTGAACTTTATTCAGAGCATCAGACAACTTATGCTCTGAAGGTTAAGAAGAATCATATGAGTAAAGTGTCAAATCACAAGAATAAGACCCATGTGGCAAACCCAAAATTTTCCACAGATGCACATTAACAAATAACAGTTGTCAGTTGTGATGAAGAACCTGATGCAAAGCCAGTACTATCCTCTAAGTCCACATAGTATGAAAACACATTCCAAAAAGAAAATGAGAAGAACAAAACCCACAAAGCTCATCTTGTTTTCTTGGAGTTTTCTCATAAGCACTCAGAGTTGTGCTCACGTAACTCCATTCTTGGACTGCGTTCTGTCATAAAAGAGTATATCTGTATAATGTCCTGTTGTGTGCTTGGCATCTGAACTCACATCCTTATGATGACTCAGCACATGTTTAAACAACTGAGGCAACACCCAGCTCCCTTAGTTTTCAGAACAGCTGTTTTACTTGATATATGGTGATGAACCTGTGTGTTTTATTCTACTAGACTTAAGAAAGTGTGCTAATGATATATTTTGGATGACATAAATGCATAATTTCTGGTATAAAATCACCAGGAAATCAGGATCTAGTGAGAAACAAGTTTTTTTAACTATAATTTTCAAAATTACTCAAATTTTATAAGAACTGGAGATGTTCCATGAATCTATGGGGCGTTTATGTACAGGTACTCATGCATTTAACACAAATGCATGCTGTAATAACACATAATAGCCATCACCATCCAAATCAAAAAGGAAATAATGTGCAGTGATTAAAAGTGGGACAGGTAAGTATTATTGTACATGAGTCATATTATACCACTAACCTACCATGATCCATCTCCCCACCAACAAGTTAGAGTAAGCAATATTGGCAATATTTACTTTCTTTCTTTTATATATTTTTCTTATAAATTTATATCAATTTTATTTTTTAGTGGTAGGGGCTAATATGTGTGCACTGATGTTTTGAAGGGAGTGGGCTATATAATGAAACGATTTTATTCTCAAAGGTAGCTTGTAACACTTGCAATATAATAAATTTAAACTAGGTTTTTATATGTTTAATTTTAATTTTCAGTAGAAAAGTTTTAGGGGAAAAACAAGATAAATTTTGACAAAGGAACATACTTTACATACACTAAAAAATGAGTATTCATCTAGTACATTATTACAATTATTGCTGATGTTTTCTTCATTTTGAAAATTATTTCCACTTCTTTTGTGATTATAATATTATTACATTATTTTCCTCTTTTTGTTTCTCCCATAAACACTCACACATAACCCTCCTTGCACTCTTTTAAATTCCTGGTTTCTCTTTTAGTTAATTGTATGACGTGAGTATAAGTATATACATATACACATTTATTCTTAAATGTTAGCTGCTCTGGCTGCATACTGTCTGTAAAGGAATTTTAATCCAGCAATATGGCTACTCTGGCAAAGACTCACATCTAAAGACAGTGCTCTGTGTGATCCAGCTAGAATACAAAAACATCCTTTGTGCGCCTTAAATCCCTCTGGCAAGAATACCGACAAACCATTAGTATACACCTTAATACCTTTGGATGAAATACACACCTTTAAATCCTATGGCTGGAATACAGACATGCTTTAGTACACACCAATTTTTCCAATTTTTAATAAGTTTATTGACTTATTCACTTTAAGTCCCAAACACATCTCTTCCTTCCTCTCCCTGCCTCCTTCTGGTCCCAACCTCCCAATCTCTTCTAATTTTACCACCTCCTTCCTCTCAGAAGAGGGG
Organism: Rhombomys opimus; assembly: GCA_010120015.1. Classification (NCBI taxonomy): domain Eukaryota; kingdom Metazoa; phylum Chordata; class Mammalia; order Rodentia; family Muridae; genus Rhombomys; species Rhombomys opimus. Next base: position 1,025,912 of record REGO01000458.1, on the reverse strand, counting down.
ACCTCCCACAAATCAACCTCTACTAGCACATCAAGTCACATCAGGATTGAGCACATCCTCTTCCACTGAGGCCAGGCAAGATAGCCTGGCTAGGGGGAAGTGATCCTAAAGCAGGCAACAGAGTCTGTGTCAGAAAATCTCCCACTCCACTTGCTAGGATACCTACATGAAGACCAAGCTGCCCATTAATTACATATGTGTAGGGGGCCAAGGTCCAGACTATGCATGCTCTTTAGTCAGTGGTTCAGTTTCTGTAAGCCCCATGGTCATATGTTAGTTGACTCTTGGTCTTCCTGTGAAGCATCTGTCACTTCCAAGTCCTTCTATCCTCTCCCACCTCTCCAATTCCATAAGACTCCCTGAGCTCTGCCTAATGTTTGGCTGTTATTAGTAGCATCTCTTTAGATCTGCTGCTGGCTGTAGCCTCTAGAGGACAGTTATGCTGTTATCTGGTCTGCAAGGATAGCTTGAGTACCACTAATAGTGTCAGGCTTTGGCTCTCTTCCATGGGGTGACATCTAATTGAGGAACAGACAAAAATGACAAACTAGAGAAAGATTTGACAGGATAAATTAGAAATAGAGATAAGATATGCTCAATTTTCTTTTTTTTTTTGTTTTTTTTTTTAATTTTTATTTTTATCAGTTACATTTTATTAATTCTGTATCCCAGCCGTGCCCCGAACCCTCGTTCCCTCCCAGTCCCTCCCTCCCTCCCTCATCACCACTGTGCCCCTTTCCAAGTCCACTGATAAGGGGGGACCTCCCCCCATTCATCTGATCCTGTTTTATCAGGTATCTTCATTGAGTTCCTGTTAGAAATAGTCCTTGTTCCTCTCACTTTGGGAAACCAATTGGTTACTGAGCTACCATAGGCTACATCTGAGCGGAGGTTCTAGGTTATATCCATACATGGTCCTTGGTTGAATGTCAGTTTCAGAAAAGACCCTGTGCCCGGATATATTTGGTCTTTGTGGAGCTCCTATCCTTTCCCCATCAGACTAACTCCCCTTCTTTCTTATGATTCCCTATACTCTGCCAAAGGTTTGGTCATGAGTCTTTGCTTTGAAAACTCTGCTAGTTAGAGGCTTTCAGATGCGCTCCGTAGACCCCTGTCATGCGTTCAATGCACGTCCCATCTGTCTTTCTAAATGAGGATTGATCCTCTTACCCCATGTCCGCTCTCTTGATTATCTTTTTTAGGTGTATAGATTTCATTATGTTTATCATATCTTATAGGTCTATATACGTGAGTATATACCGTGTTTCTCTTTCTCCTTCTGGGATATTTCACTCAGAATGATGTTTTCTAAATCCCACCATTTGCCTGCAAATTTCATGATTTCCTCCTTTTTGATTGCTGTGTAGTATTCCATTGTGTAGAAATACCATAATTTCTGAACCCATTCTTCCGTTGATGGACATCTGGGTTGTTTCCAGGTTCTGGCTATTACAAATAAAGCTGCTATAAACATGGTTTAACAAGTATCCCTTTTGTGTACTTGAGCAAGCTTTGGGTATATACCTAGCAGTGGTATAGCTGGGTCTTGAGGAAGCACTATTCCTAATTGTCTTAGAAAGCGCCAGATAGCTTTCCAGAGTGGTTGTACCAGTTTACATTCCCACCAGCAGTGGAGGACGGTTCCCCTTTCTCCACAACCTCTCCAGCATGTGTTGTCACTTGAGTTTTTCATCTTGGCCATTCTGATGGGTGTGAATGGAATCTCAGGGTCGTTTTGATTTGCATTTCCCTGATGGCTAATGAGGATGAGCATTTCTTTAAGTGTTTCTCTGCCATTCGATACTGCTCTGTCGAGAATTCTCTGCTTAGCTTTGTTCCCCATTTTTTAATTGGATTACTTGGTTTGCTGCTTTTCAGCTTCTTTAGTTCTTTGTATATACTGGATATTAGTCCTCTGTCAGATAAAGGGTTAGTGAAGATTCTTTCCCAGTCTGTAGGAAGACGTTTTGTTTTGATGATGGTGTCCTTTGCTTTACAGATCAATGGAACCGCATAGAAGACCCAGAAATAAACCCACACACCTATGAATACTCGATATTTGACAAAGAAGCCAAATCCATTCAATGGAAAAAAGACAGCATCTTCAACAAATGGTGCTGGACCAACTGGATGTCTACATGCAGAAAAATGAAAATAGATCCATATTTATCACCCTGCACAAAACTAAAGTCCAAGTGGATCAAAGACCTCAACATAAAACCAGATACTCTAAATCTGCTAGAAGAAAAAGTGGGGAACAGCCTAGACCTCATTGGCACAGGAGACAACTTCCTGAACAGAACACCAACAGCACAGACCCTAAGAGCAACAATCAATAAATGGGACCTCATGAAACTGAAAAGCTTTTGTAAAGCAAAGATATGCTCAATTTTCATTAGAGAGAAGCTACTTAAGAACAGTGCAGAGAGAGAGTTCAGACTAGATGTGGTAGTAATCCCAGCACTCAAGGAGGCAGAGGCAGGTGGATCTCTGTGAGTTTAAGGCTACCACTTTCTACAAAGCAAGGCCAGGACAGCCAAGGCTACACAGCAAAGCCCTGTCTTGAAAAACAAACAAACAAACAAAAACACACAAAAAATACTGACAGAGTTTTAGAGTACAGTACAGTAAAGGAGAGTAAAGCACAGGAATACAGGACTGTTTATGCAGTCAATACAGTACAGTTCAATGTAGTTTGGTTGAGTTCTGTGGAAGCAGTTTGGTACAGTTCAATTTGTGGAGTTCAGACGTAATTTTTCCAGGCAGAGCAATTCTGTCAGAAACCAGTTTGAATCAGTCATCTTGGAGAGTATTTTTGAGAAAAAAGTCAAACAGGAAGGTCAGTTAGGAAGATTAAAGCCTTAAGTGGCAGATATAGCTATAAACCTATTGATAACTCAGATTAATACTTCTTCAATATCTAACAACAGATACCTATTTTAGCTGGCACTTTGTTATTGATATATCTTATGTAATATGGATTGATTGTTTATGTGTTTAAATGGACAAGAAGCTTGGATCCTAGGCATGGAGAGAGGCATGGAATAGGAGTGCTTAACAGTCTAGTTTGAAAAGTTAAAAAATGATTGATCTTAATATGTATAGCTTCATAACAATCTAACTGTACTTTTATATACATAGAATGAGGATTATATTACTTGAAAGGCACTGAATTGTAAAAAGGAAAAAAAAACTCCTGAATTAGATCAACCTTTACACTTTAAAGATGTTTTAACATCAGAATGGAAATCAGGATGTGTGTTACATTGGGGAAGAGCTTTTGTCTATATTTCTACAGGTGATGAAAAAACTATAGGTTCTTTAAAAATTGATTAAGATACAATCTGAGTAAGAGAAGCTTCACATGAAAAACATTTGACTCAAGAATGATACAGAAAACTGGTCTCCCATGCATAGTGACAGCTCAATACACTGGATTATAAAGGACAGATCATTCAAGTCACATGAGGACTGTGCATATCTTCATCCCCTGAGGACAGGCAAGGCAGTCCTACCAGGAGAAGTGATCCAAAAGCAGGCAATAGAGTCCATGTTAGATACAGTAACCCCCCCCCTCTACCCTTCAGGTGCCCCATATGAAGACCTAGCCACTCGTGTAATTCACTGTCTCAGAGGCTTCTGAGGTTGGAGAGTCTTCTGAGTCTCTTTGGACTTCCAGCCAAACTGAAAGAACTGATGCTTCCTCTGGAAATGTTCCCACGTCAATTTCTCCTTTCTGGCTTTCGATCAGATGTCTCCTGTCTTTTGTGATGTTTCTGTGAGATGTCCTCTGATTTCTACAATGTTGATAGGCTTTCTCCTTATCAATTCACTTTGGGATTTCTGTCCAACCGTGTTTGGTCAGTTGCAAATGTTGTTTTGATTTCTTCATTGTTTGTTTTCTGCCCTCCAGAAGTATCACATAGACCTAGAAGGTGTTTGGATGTGATCCCTTGCTACAGCAGCCATGTTGTTAGATTAAAGTTTCTGTACAAATTATTTTTGTCTCTTCTTAATTTGGATTGTTCCATATGCTCTAGCATCTGCTCTCTCTAGGTCACATTTTAGCTTAAATTAAACTATAAATGATTCTGGTTTCTCAACAATCAATTAAAATGATCAGTCTTTTTTTTTCCTTCTTTTTGAACATTGCTCACCAAATACAATTATAATTACTATAGCACATCTGATATATGTTTTTATTTGTAATACACATATTTTTGTAATAGGATATACCCACACTGTTCCCACACAGATTGCAGAAATAGAAAGTTTCAAGGTAATTCCTGGCACTGCAACACCAATTTACTCAATTCCCTAGTAGTAGTCAATACTTTAAAATTTTTCAATCAAAAAATTTACCAATAGTATAAGTATATTTACTTGCTAGTTTAATTCATAAATCATAAATACTACATTTATAAGCATTATGTTCCCATTTGATTTAGTTAGTCTTAAAATTGTCTTTTGAATAGACAGCACTAGGCTAAGAGTTTAGCAGCTAGCTAATATTAAGTGAAATCCTTATGAGTTCCAAGTCTACCAAGACAATTCCCATCAGAATATCCTTGAAATTAAAAAAAAACTTGAAATTATAATTTCTAAGTCATTATCTTCTATACTATGTCTCCAGATAGATCCAAAACTCATAAAGTACAATATATTATACTCCTGACATTATAATGCAACTGCTACATCTGGATGCAAATTTCTTAGGTGGTTCTGATTAAGTTCATACTACAAAATTGAAATAGACTAGAAAATTGCAAATGGAACTTCTTAATATTTATTAAGCACAAAAACATTCCATTGCAGGTTATGTTAACTAGAGCTGAGTATGTATTTCTAAAAATAACCAATGTATTATTGATACCACCAATCTATTTACAAACAGTGATAAAACAGCACTTTATCTTACACATTATCATCATCCTGCTGCTGTGTATTCTCACTCACTGACACATATGGTCATTTGAAATCTCTACAGAGCTGTTATATGAACATTTATACTTATGTGATAAGTCTTTACAACGTAGCAAGAAGGAAAATATCCATTTTTTCATTACCTATTTGATCCAAAATGTCTTTGGGTGAAGAGAAAGCAATTTTGGTGAACATTTTCCAAGAATAAAATGTGCAAAAGATTTTCAAATTGAAAAAATGAAGCCATGAAACATGAACATTAACATTTAAGTATGTGACTATTTATAGCATTAATATATATTTGTATCTTGATGAAAATGGGATCCAAATACCAACATGATAAACACATGAATATTTCATAATATTGATGCAAAATATACAGGTTGCACATTTCATCTTTCAATAATCAGAAAAATCAATTACTTAAAAAAAGACAATATTCTTAGAAGTGCCTATGTAAAATTGCATCCTTGTTACTTATGTGAAAACTGTCCTTTTCTACAATATTCAGAAGCCTTGATTTATAATCAAGGCTTCAACATATTAATCAAAGTCCACTGTTTAGTTTCCAAATGCTTTTGTTTCTGTTTCAATGACTCTATTCCCCTGTGCTCCTACCTCCCATACTCATCCATTCTTCCTTGACTCCTCTCATTTTTTTCTGTGTTATGAGAAAATGCTATCAATAATTATGAGTCCTTTTAATGGATTATCTTATGATTATCTTATTCCAAAACACTGTAAATATTCTAAAACAAAGAAATAAATCTTTATGCAAAACTAATGGAATTTGACCTTCTGGAAATAAGTGCATTAAATTTTAAGGGCAAGTATAATTATTATATTGATAACATTATATGAGCTAAGAAACACTTTATTGTTTAAATGGAGATCAAGGAAAGCTTAAGTAATCAAACTTAGATACATAATCTTTTAAAACATTATTGAGAGTTTATTTTTTTATCTATATGATTTTTAATTCATCACACCAAGGTGAATATTAACTTACTGTGAAAACAGCCATGCATGTGGTACCAATATTATATGATAATCTTCCTGTGTAATAAATCAACTGTTGAAAGAGGACCAATGACTCAAATATAATAATGCAAATGCTATCAAGTTAGTCCCACAGAATAATTTAAAAGGCAGGACGGCTTTTTGTTCATTGAAGCAGAGATGGTAAAATCTGCTGCTCATCTCATTTTTTTTGTCTTTGTCGTTTTTTAAATTCTTTATTAATTATACTTTATTCACTTTGTATCCCCCCATAAATATTTTCCTCCTCCCATCCCAATCCCTCCCTTCCTCCACCCTCTGCATGCATGCCCCTCCACAAGTAAGATCTAGAGAGGACAGTACCTCCTCAAGGAGAGCAACAGAACCAAAAAATCTGAGCACAGGGGTCTTTCCTGAAACTGATACTCCAACCAAGGACCATGCATGGAGATAACCTAAGACCCCTGCACAGATATAGCCCATGACAGTTCAGTAGCCAAGTGGGTTCCATTGTAATAGGAACAGAGACTGTCTCTGACATGAACTGAATGGCCTGCTCTTTAGTTACCTCCCCTTGAGGGGGAAGCAGCATAATCAGGCCACAAAAGAAAACAATGCAGCCACTAGTGATGAGACCTAATTGAATAGGATCAGAAGGAAGGAAAAGAAGACCTTCCTTATTTTTAATTTTTTATTAATTACACTTTATTCACTTTGTATCCCCCCTGTTGCTCCCTCCCTCCTTCCTTCAAATCCTTCCTTTACTCCCCCTTCTCCACGCATGCCCTTCCCCAAGTCCACTGATAGGGGAGGTATTTTTCCTTCCTTCTGATCTTAGTCTATTAGGTCTCATCAGGAATGGCTGAATTGTCTTCCTCTCTGGCCTGGTAAAGCTGCTCCCCCATCAGGGTGAGGTGATCAAAGAAAAGGCCAATCAGTTCATGTCAGAGGCAGTCCCTGTTCCTATTACTATCGAACCACTTGGACACTGAACTACCATGGGCTATGTCTGTGCAGGAGTTCTAGGTTACCTCCATACATGGTACTTGGTTGGAGTATCAGTCTCAGGAAAACTTCCCTGTGCTCAGATTTTTTGGTTCTGTTGCTCTTCTTGTGGAGCTCCTGTCTTCTCCAGATCTTACTATTTCCTACTTCTTTCATAATATGAGATAAAACTACTAAAATTTGTACACCTAAAGAAAGTAATCAAGAGGGAGGACTGTGGTGAAAATGCTCAATCCCTATCCAGAAAGGCAAAGAGGATAGACATCAGAAGAAGGAGAAAACAGGGAACAAGTTAGGAGCCTTCAACAGAGGGCCTCTGAAAAGTTCTTCCCTGCAGACTATCAAAGCAGATGCTGAGACTTATGACCAACTGTTGGGCAGAGTACAGGGAATCTTATGAAACTTTAATCTTTTTAAGCTTTAATCTTTTAAACTTTAAACTCAAATGTAGGTGAAAACAACACAGCTTCTTCTATGTCCCCCTTTCACAAACTCTTATAAAATTTTAATGCACTTCAAAGAAAAGTTCTTTGTAAGAAGAAATTGTCCTCATAATTTGAGGATTTTCATTATCTTCATAATTTGAACATTTTTGGGGGGGACAAACTTGTGAATAGACAAGAAATAGGGATGTTTTGCTTTGTTTTATTTTTGAAAATAACAGTCTAGTCCCAGGTGTGAATCTCAGTTTTAGACCATTCCACTTGACAAGTTAATTAGTATAATTAAAATTAGTTTGAAAGAAAGAGCTCCAAATTTTTAGTCAAGCTAAAATTTTTTTTTCATTTAAACAATTTTATATAAGAACATATACTGACTATTTTATAAAAATATTGATGTAGTATAATTTAAAACCATAAAGAACTTTCAGCTCTGTGTTTGTTGTCTAGTGCTCTATTTAGTTTTTCAAGTGAAGTAAAAAATAAAATGATTTAATGGCTAAATTCTTGTTGCTATATAAAATTATATAAAATTTAGCATGAAAAAAATCTGATCTGAAAAGTCCATTTCTCTGCTTTTTACAATAACATTTACAAAAAAATGTGTTTTACATTCATTATGATTATGTAAGTCTAATGTTTAAACTAAGAAATGAAGCTGAAATAATTTTACAACAAAGAAATGGCACTGACTGTCTAACAAAAGAAAAATATAGAGACCACAAATGTAAAAGTATTTGACTTTTAGTCTATAAATATCTAATAAAAAGTTCATTGTTAAGAAAAAAATATAGAAAGTGACTTTGCAGAAAATAAACAATTTAGAAATTATAAATACGTGATTTGACCAGAAATACCACAGGCACTTTCATATATGTAAAATATCTTTTATATTTCTTTCATGTATGTATATATGAGAGTGTGGGTATAGTTTGTGGATCTAAGAAAAGGGACTATGAGAAGATCAATAATGTTTTAAAGAAGTAATGGTATAGGTAACAAAATACATGGAAACTAAATGTAAAAAGGGAACTAATGTGTTACAAGGGTGCAAACATGGAGAGCAGGATAATGGAAGAAAAGAGTGGGAGGTAAGCGAATGCCAACCAAAGCAAATAATTCATAAAATGCTATTATGGAATTTCTTTAAATAATCATTTTTAAAGGGGAATAAAAAGGAAAGAAAAAAAAAGGACCTGAAAATAAGAATGGAAAGACAGGTAGTTTCTAACCTGTATAAAGTGCTTTACTTTTTTGGTAAGTAGAATTCAAAAATGAGACTATGTGGGAACAGCCTTGATTTCATTGGCCCAGGAGACAAGTTCAACAGCATTGGCTCCAAGATCAACAATCAATAAATGGGACCTCATGAAACTGAAAAGCTTCTGGAAAGCTTAAGGACACTGTCATCAGAACAAAAATGACAGTCTACAGACTGGGAAAAGGTCTTCACCAACTCTTTATCTGACAGGGGGCTAATATCCAGAATATATAAAGAACTGAAGAAGTTAAACAGCAACAAATCCAGTAATCGAGTTAAAAAATTGCATACAGAGCTAAACAGAGAATTCTCAATAGAGGAATATGGAATGGCAGAGGAACACTTAAAGAAATGTTCAATATCCTTAGTTATCAGGGAGATGCAAGTCAAAATGACCCTCAGATTTCACCGTAGACCCATCAGAATGGCTAAGATCAAAAACTCAAGTGACAACACATGATGGAGAGAATGTGAGAAATGGGAACCCTCCTCAATTGCTGGTGATAATGTCAACTTGTACAACCACTTTGGAAATCAATCTGGTGCTTTCTCAGACAAATAGGAATAGTGCTACCTCAAGATTCAGCTATACCACTCCTAGGCATATATCTGAAAGATGCTCAAGTAAACAACAAGGACATTTGCTCAACCATGTTCATAGCAGCTTTATTTGTAATCTGGAAATAACCCAGATGTCCCTCAGTTGAGGAATGGATACAGAAATTGTGGTACTTTTATACAATGCACTAGTACTCAACAATTAAAACAAGGAAATCATGAAATTTTCAGCAAGTGGTGGAATCTACAAAATATCATTCTGAGCGAGCTATCCCAGAAGCAGAAAGACACGGAAGGTATATACTCACTAATAAGTGGATACTAGACATATAATATAGGATAATCATACTAAAATTTGTATGGAACCTAATCAAATCTGTAAGGAAGCTAATCAAGAAGGAGGACCTGGGTAAGATGCTCAGTCTTCATTCAAAAAGGCAAACCAGATGGACATCGAAAGAGGGAGAAAACAGGTAACAGATCAGGAGCCTACCACAGAGGGCTACTGAAAGACTCTACCCAGCAGTGTATGAAAACACATGCTAAGACTCATAGCCAAATTTTTGGCACAGTTCAGGGAATCTCATGAAAGAATGAGATAGAAAAACCTGGAGGGAACAGGAGCTCCACAAGGAGAGCAACAGAACCAAGAAATCTGGGTCTTTTCTGAAACTAATACTCCAACCAAGGACCATGCATTGTGATAACCTAGAACCCAGGCACAGAAGTAACCATTGGCAGCTCAGTGTCCAAGAGGGTTACCCAATAATAGGATCAGGGACTGTCTCTGATATGAACTCATGGGCAGGCTCTTTGCTCTCCTCCACCTGAGGGTCGAGCTTCTTTACCACTCCACAGAGGAAGACAATGCAGCCACTCCTGATGAGACCTGATAGACTATGGTCAGATGGTAGGAAAGGAGGACTTCCCCTATCAGTGGACTCTGGGAGGGGGTTCAGAGAAGAAGAGAAAGGGAGGGTGGGATTGGGAGCAGACTTGGGAGGGGGCTACATTTGGGATACAAAGTGAATAAACTGTAATAAATGAAAAATAAACAAATAAAAAATGTGGACTGTTTTATAATGTAGCTTTACAAAGGTCCAGACACACAATTTATTTTCAAATTCATAGATAGATAGATAGATAGATAGATAGATAGATAGATAGATAGATGTAAACACAAATAGATAAATTGATATAGATAAAAATATAAATGTAGGGGGAGTCGAAAAGATGGCGGTTCCGGGAGGACACTGTGTCTGGATCAGGACAGTATTCTTGGCACAGTGACCAGGAGACTGAACTCTGGGACCTAAAACACCAGCGTTTGTGATTGCCAAGTGAGAGGAAAGCCTAAGGTGTGGAAATCAATTGGGACTGACCTCAGGTCACCCAGTCAATACTTGGAAAAGGTCCTAGAGATTGGCAGGCGCACCCACCACCCCAGATTGGCACACACAGCCTCCTGCACCACACAGCTAGGGAATGAGCAGGTTCTTCAAGAGGGCTGTACCTGTAACAACATCAGGAGCTCACTAAATTCAGAATGAGAAACACCGCAGCAGGGCAGATTTCTTGAGGACTTACAAAGGTGAGAGGAGAGCCCTCCCTGACTAATAAAGAACACAGCTACTACTCAGGTGTATATGCCTGAGGTGAGCAGTGGCAATTCCTGAGAAACACTGGCCATACAGTGACCATAGCAAAAAGGCAGAGAAGGCCTCCTTTAGGAAAAATCATCTTCCTGCCAAGGGGATTCTCCCAATCTCAGGATTCCAGGAGGCACCAGAAACTAACAGCCAACACCTAAAACAGCCCAATGGGTAGAGGTCAACATAAAAGCTCAACCAACAAAAGACAGAGCAATATGGCATCTCCAGAACCCAGCCATCAGGGGCAAGCAGCCCTTAACACCCCAGCATAATTGAAATTCAAGAAGATGACCTTACATCTATGCTGATGAAGAGGATAATAGAGGAAAGAAATAAAATATGTAAAGAATTAGAGGAAGATAAAATCAAACAGCTCATAGCTATCTGTAAAGAAATGGAGGAAGTTAAAGACAAGCAGATTATGGCCATCTGTGAAGAAAAATGGGAAGATGCAGCCAAACAGTTTGTGGCCTTCAGAGAAGAAATAATTAATCACTGAAATAAATAAAAGAAAGAGAAAAATGTTGAAACAAACAGTTGAAGGAACTAAGAAAAGCACAATCAGACACTTGAAGGAAATCAACAAAACAACTCAAGATCTGAAAATAGAATTGGAAAAATTAAAGAAAACACAAAAGGAGGAAATCATGGAGAGGAAAAATTTAGGGAAGAAAACAGGAACTACAGAGGTAAGCATAACCAACAGACTACAAGAGATGGAAGAAAGAATCTCAGGTTTAGAAAAAAAATGGAAGAAATTGATGTATCCATCAAAGAAAATGTTAAATCCAAAAAGTTTCTGACACAGACCATCCAAGAAATCCAAGACAATATGAAAAGACAAAACTTAAGAATAATAGGAATACAGGAAAAAGAAGATTCCCTCCTTCAAAGCCCAGAAAAGATCTTCAACGAAATCATAGAAGAAAATTTTCACAACTTAAAGGAGAGGCCTATAAGATTACAAGAGGCCTACAGAACACCTAATAAATTAGAGGAGAAATGAAAATCCTCTGCCACATTATAATCAAAACAGTAAGTATACAGAACAAGGAAAAAATACAGAAAGCTACAAGGGAAAATGGCTAAGTAACATGTAATGGCAAACCCATCATAATCACACCAGAATTCTCAACAGAGATTATGAAAGCAAGAAGGGACTGGACTGATATAATGCAGACCCTAAGAGAACACAGATGTCAGCCCAGGCTAATATATCCAGCAAAACTCTCAGTCATCATGATGGAGAAAACAAGACAAAAAAATTCAATGACAAAACAAATTCAAACAATACCTACCCACAAATCCAGCATTACAGAAGATACTAGAAGGAAAAATAGAATCTAGGAAAACTAACTACATTCAGGAAAACACAGGAAACAACAGCAAACCCAAATTTAGCCAAGCACACACACACACACTACCATAACCAACAGCAAAATCAAAGCATCTAACGCCACTGGTCATTAATCTCTCTCAACATCAATGGACTCAACTCTCCAATAAAAAGACACAAAATAACAAAATGGATGCATAAACAAGAGCCAAGAATCTGTTGCATATAAGAAACACACCTAAGTCACAAAGATAGACATTACCTGAGAATAAAGGGCTGGAAGATGGTTTTCCCGAGCAAATGAACCCAGGAAGCAAGCAGGAGTAACCATTCTAATATCTAATAAAATAGACTTTCAACCATAATTAATCAAAAGAGATCAGGAAAGTCATTTCATACTCATCAAAGGAAAACTAAACCAAGAAGACACCAGAATTCTGAACATCTATGCCACAAACCAAAGAGCACCCACATTTGTAAAAGAAACATTAATAAAATTTAAACCACACATAGATCTGCAAACATTAATAGTGGGAGACTTCAAAACCCCACTCTCAACAAAGGAATGGTCAACAAAACAGAAATTAAACAAAGAAACAGTATCTCCGACAGAGGTCATTAATCAAATGGACCTCACTGATATCTACAGAACATTTTACCTGAACACAAAAGAATTTACCTTCTTCTCAGCACCTCATGGAACCTTCTCCAAAACAGACCATATAGTTGGTCACAAAACAAGTCTCAGCAGATACAAAAAGATTGAAATAATCCCATGTATCCTATCTGACCACCATGGAGTAAAGCTGGATCTCAACAACAACAGAAATAACAAAAAGTCGACACACACATGAAAAATTAACAACTTGCTACTCAATGACAGTTGGGTCAGGGAAGATATGAAGAAATCAAAGTATTCCTAGAATTAAATGAAAATGAAGGCACAATATACTCAAACTTATGGGACACAATGAAAGCAGTGCTAAGAGGAAAGTTCATAGCACTAACTGCCTACAAGAAGAAATTCGAAACATCTCATGCCAACAACTTAGGGCTCACCTAAAAGCCATAGGGGGAAAAAATCATACACACCAAAGAGGAGTATATGGTTGGAAATAATCAAAATCCAGGCTGAAATCAATAAATTAGAAACAAATAAAATAATTCAAAGAATAAATGAAAACCAAGAGCTGGTTCTTTGAGAAAATCAACAAGATAGACAAACCCTTAGCAAAACTAACTAAATGACAAAAGGCCACTATCCAAATCAACAAAATCAGAAATGAAAAGGGGGACTTAACAAAAGACACTGAGGGAAAAAAAAGCAATCATCAGGACTTACTTCAAAAGTCTATATGCCACAAAATTTGAAAATCTAAATGAAACGGACAATTTTCTTGATTGATTACACTTACAAATCAATTAAATAGTCCTATGTCCCCTAAGGAAATAGAAGCAGTCATCAAAATTCTTCCATCCAAAAAAAATGCATGGTTCCAGATGGTTTCACCTCAGAATTCTACCAGACCTTCAGAGAAGAGCTGACTCCAGTTCTTTTCAAACTATTCCACAAAATAGAGACAGAAGAAACACTACCAAACTCATTCTACAAAGCCACAGTCACCTTGGTACCTAAACCTCATAAAGAGCCAGCAAAGAAAGAGAATTTCAGGCCAATATCCCTTTTGAGCATTGATGCAAAAATACTCAACAAAATACTTCCAAAACGAATACGAAAATACATCAAAGATATCACCCACTATGAGCAAGTAAGCTTCTTCCCAGGTATGCAGGGTGGTTCAATATACGGAAATCCATCAATGTGATCCACCATATTAACAAACAGAAAGAAAACACACACACACACACACACACACACACACACACACAAACACACTGTAATTTCCTTAGATGCTGAAAAAGCATTTGACAAAATCCAACATCCATTCATGTTTAAAGTATTGGAGAAAGAGATACAAGGCACATATCTAAACATAGTAAAGGCAGTATACATCAAGCCTATAGCCAACATCAAAATAAACACAGAGAAACTTAAAGCAAACCCCCTGAAATAAGGGATAAGGCAAGGCTGCCCACACTCTCCGTATCTCTTCAATATATTTCTGGAAGTCCTTGCTATAGCAATAAGTCAATTGAAGGAGATCAAGGGGATACAAATTTGAAAGGAAGATGCCAAAATATCACTAATTGCAGATGATATGATAGTATACCTGAGTGACCCCAAAAACTCTGCCGGGGAACTCCTACAGCTGATAAACACCTTCAGAAAAGTGGCCAGAAACAAAATTAACTCAAAAAAACCAGTAGCCCTCCTGTATACAAAAGACAAAAAGGCTGAGAAAGAAATTAGGGAAACAACACCTTTCACAATAGCCACAAAAGTCATTAAGTACCTTGTTGTAAACCTAACCAAGCAAGTCAAGAAGTGTATGGAAAAAACTTCAAGACTGTGAAGAAAGAATGAGAAAAAGATATCAGAAGATGGAAAGATCTCCCATGAGCATGGCTTGGCAGGATTAACATAGTGAAAATGGCCATCTTACCAAAAGCAATCTACAGATTCAATGCAATTCCCATCAAATTACCAACACAATTCTTTACAGACCTGGAAAGAAAAATTCTCAACTTCATATGGAATAACAAGAAACCCAGAATTGCTAAAACAATCCTCTACAATAAAAGATCTTGTGGAGGTATCTCCATCCCTGATCTTAAGTTGTACTATAGAGCAACAGTTTTAAAAACTGCATGGTACTGGCATAGAAAAAGAATGGTGGATCAGTGGAACTGAACAGAGGACCCAGAAATAAACCCACACACTTATGGACACCTGATCCTTGACAAAGATGCCAAAACCATACAATGGAAAAAAGATAGTATGTTCAACAAATGGTGCTAGTCTAACTGGATGTCTACATGTAGAAAAATGCAAACAGATCTATACTTATCACCCTGCACAAAACTAAAGTCCAACTGGATCAAAGACCTCAACATAAAACCAGACACATTAAATCAGTCAGAAGGAAAAGTGGGGAAGAGCCTAGAACTCATTGATACGGGAGACAACTTTCTGAACAGAACAGCAACAGCACATGCTCTAAGAAAAACAATCAATAACTGGAAACTCATGAAACTGAAAAGCTTCTGTAAAGCAAAGGACACTGTCATCAAAACAAAATGAATGCCTACAGATTAGGAAAGAATCTTCACTAACCCGCTATCTGACAGAGGGCTAATATCCAGTATATATAAAGAACTAAAGAAGTTGAAAAACAACACATCAAGTAATCGAATTAAAAAATGAGGAACAGAGCTAAGCAGAGAAATGTTCCATGTCATTAGCCAAATCAAAACAACCTTGAGATTTCACCTTACACCCATCAGAATGGCCAAGATCAAATACTCAAGTGACAACACATGCTGAAGAGGTTGTGGAGAAAGGGGAACCCTCCTCTACTGCTGGTGGGAATGTAAACTTATACAACCACTTTGGAAATCAATCTGGTGCTCTCTCAGTCAACTAGGAATAGCGCTTCCTCAAGATCGAACTATACCACTCCTAAGCATATATCCAAAAGAGGCTCAAGTACACAATAAGGACATTTACTCAACCATGTTTGTAGAAGCTTTATTTGTTATAGCCAGAAGCTGGAAAAAAAAACCAGATGATCCTCAACTGAAGAATGCATAGAGAAATTTTGATATATCTACACAATGTAATATTACTCAGCAAAGGAAAACAAGGAAATCATGAAATTTGCAGGTAAATGTTGAGACCTGGAAAGGATCATCCTGAGTGAGCTATCCCAGAAGCAGCAAGACACACGGTATATACTCACTCATACAGACAAGTAATGTAGGATAAACCTACTAAAATCTGTACACCTAAAGAAACTAATCTAGAGGGAAGACTCTAACTAAAATGCTCAATCCACATCCCAAAAGGCAAAGAGGATGGATATCAGAATAAGAAGAAAACTGGAAACAAGCTAGAACCTGCCACAGAGGGCCTCTGAAGGGCTCTGCCCTGCAGACTATCAAAGCAGACGCTGAGACTTATGGGCAACCTATGGGCAGAGTACATGGAATCTTATGTAAGAAGTGGGAAATAGTAAGATCTGGAGAGGACAGGAACTCCACAAGGAGAGCAACAGAACCAGAAAATTTGAACACAGGGAACTTCCCAGAGACTCATACTCCAACCAAATACCAGGCATGGAGATAACCTAGAACCCCTGCACAGATGAAGCCCATGACTTGGGGAGGGGAATGTGTGGAGAAGGGGGAGGAATGGAGGGATTGGGAAGGAAAGAGGGAGGGAACTAGAGGGGGATACACAGTAAATAAAGTGTAATTAAAAATAAAGTAAAATAAATTATCAAGATTACACTTTGGCAAGTAAGTCTCTGATTTTCATGGATTTACTGTAAATTATGGAGTCAATAATAACCTCAGTTGTTTGGGTTTTTTTTTTTTTGAAAAATAATAAAAAGCATTTGAATTGACTTGAATAAGCAGAATCTTGAGTTGTGGTGCACTTAGTAATTTGAACAGACACTGGATGAGTTGGAAGAATTATAGATTTTCTAGTTGTTCACCAACCATCTATACTTCCAACACCCTCTACCTGTACAGCACAAAGATTGCTGGCTTCAAGGCAGCACCATGGAAATTCAGGGACTTTTGGCTGTTCTCCCTGTTGTCAGTCCTGAGGTGATTGAAGCAACATCTTTCACTGTCATCTTCCTCATTCTGGTAAGGTGTGTCACATAGGCAATAAGAAAAACTTTGTATAAAGTAATCAAGAAAGCGAGCAAACAAAATAACTAGTGAAGCTTCAAAATTATAAATGTATGACTAAATGTTATAAATTATGTTTAGACATTTGCCATTGATGTTATTATATACAAGGTTACAGAATAATTTATTGTATATACTAATAATTTATGAATATATAAATGAAAATGAAAATGAGAGACTACTATTTTAGGTATAAAAGTATAAAATTAACTGGAGATGATGATACAATCTCATTAAAACTTACTATCCAGCATACAATTCAAGTCAATAGTCGTATTGTGCTTAAGAAGCTGTAAAAATGGTTTGGGATTTCTAAAATATGTGACCTGTAGTTTCCCTGTCATACCATAACCCAGATGTTCAAAGAATGATTTGCTTTTTAATCCAAGAATTGTAACATTGTGAGGCTATATATGCAATAATCAAGTTGCCAGCTTTAAAAAAAAGGAAAAAAAGAAAGAAAAGAGCTCAAGAACACCAAACATTTTGTATTGTGTTGTGATAATAAACTTGACTGCATTATATAATGAGCTGACATAGAACTGAGTTTCAAGATAATAAACTCATAAATAAATTTGCTATGTAATAAAGCATAGCAAATCTCCATGTTGCCAAGAATCAGTCAGTAACTTCATTTTGTCTCCTTTTAAGAAAGTGTAAAACAATCATAATAACTGAGCAAAATGCAGGAATGGCATCTTTCAGTTTGTTCCAAAATAAATTGTGTGCTTTATTTGGAGCCAAATAAACTGTAGCTGATGAAATTAGAAACATTAAAACCAAGAGGTTGGAATAAGAAAATACTCTGGAAGGCATCTCAAGAATTGATTAGGCACCACTCATCAGGACCATAAAGGCCATAAAGTTTGTTACTTATTTGAAAGATGATTTTTTTGTGTGTGGAAAAATATCTGAAGGTTCTTAAAATAAGGAAGTCTGAGGAAGTATTTTTTTCACATATATCCATTTAGGGACATACAAGTCTCAAGAGTCCTGTCTTAAGGGTTCTGGTTTCAGTTGAAGCTGGTGTTAAACCTTGGCATCAGAAATGTTATGCTGAATTAGCAGACATACATAATGCAAGAGTTACAGGGTCATGGGATGTTACATCCAAATTTCAAGGAAAGGGCTAAGAGTCCAGGCAATGAGGGAGACTGGGTCAAGACTCCTGCCTACAACCCAAAAGTTTGAAATAATTGAAGCTGGACGAGTGAAAGAAAAGGTTCACTGGTACTTAAAAATTGGAGACAAAATATGAAATCTCTGCCAAGAAAAGTAGCAGGAAAATCATGAAATACAGCCCAAATGAAATCCATGTGGGTTTGAAGCATCAAGGTTATTGGAGTAAGGTTGATGTAGATTGTTTGGGTATAAAGCATAACTCCATGTGTTCCAGAGAACAAATATAGAACTACAAGATTTATTGCTTGTATTACTGAGTTTTAGTCTTGCTTTACCTGTATACCTATCTCTTTTCTAGTCCATCATAATTTGTCATACAGTTGCTTACCATGCACATTGTATTTTGGAATAGGGTAATCTGTGTTGTATATTATAGGGACTCCCATTTAAAATTTGAACTTAAGAAAATACTTTGGATTTAGGGTTTTGAAAAATACTGAGAACTTAAGGACATAATATTTTTCACATGGACTCAATTATTATTGGTTTTGAAATAGCCAGTAAGTCTTTAGGGGCTAATAGTAGATAGAATATTATGGTTTAGATATAAAATGTCCATTATTGTTAATGTATTTGCTGCTTAGATGTTAGGAGAGGAATTTGAGGAAGAGACTCGGTACTAAATGATTAGAAGTAATCAACAGATTTGTAAGTTGTCAGACTTATACTGTGATGGTTCTATTAGGAGCTTCTTTCAAGGAGGATGCCAGGCCATTTTTTGAAAAAATAAAAATAAAAAAGTAAGTCATTGTCATTGTGCCTTTAAAGACTATCATGTCTTTGGTCATTTCTTGTCAATCACTTTTTATTCTCCCTGTCATGAGATGAAGAATTGTTTTCCTCCACATTCTCTGATCATGATTCAGTGAATCTTATGAGAATGTCAACAAGAATAAGTACTCCCATATATTATATTCTGAAGAGTTTAGCTAAAGCATTAGATACTTGACTAATACAGGAACTCATCTGCCACATCATTGCATAGCTGCAGAGACCAGACCTGATTGGGTAATAAACACAAGGCACACAGAAAAGCTAGGATTAGGAAGATTAGGTTCTTTTATAGAAAAACCACACACATACCCACCCTCTGGAAGCTCAGCATGTTTATTATATACAGTTGAAGTGAAGAGCAAGATTATTACATAAAACTAAGTCAATTACCTGGAGTTTATGAAATATACTCTCAGTAGGAGGAACCATGTAGGGAAGGAGACATCAGGCCATAGTTATTTTAGAGAAGAAAGCCAAATTGGATAATTTCTTTATGCACTATCAACATTTGCCCACAGACCAGGGGAACACTTTGGGATTCCTCTGAGTCCCAACCAGGAGGAAAGACTCCTGTTTTCCCACAGGTCTAAGCTGTGGTCCTTGACATTGCTGGCTCATGTCAACAGTACAAATCTCTGGAGGCCTTCTCACATTAGGTGTTACCTTTGCTGCACATACTCATGAACTTCTAGTGACATTCATGCTGCTAGTAATGTATGGTCAAGTCCTGGTACACACAGCATGACAATTTGGTGAAAACTTAGTCCTGCTTCTATGAGTAATCTTTGTTAAGATGACCTTTTCTTTGGGCGGGGAGGGGGGTGGAGTTTGCTGCCCAGACATGGCCTGTGAAGGTCAGTTTGAGAGAAAAATTAAGTTAAGGTTATTAATTAGATTTGTCTTTAGCAAGAAACTGTCATTGATATAGTAAAGGAGTTTCTCTTGGTAATTTTCAATCTACTGAGGGCCATCATTTTGTTTGTGGGATATACTGAATGAGAAGCTTTCAGTTATTTTGTTTTCTTGTCTTTGGTAATGTATTCAGTTACATCTCTATCTTACTTCAGTAACGTGAATAAAGTTCATGTTACAATTCTAAAAAGTAATTTAACAAAATATTTTACAAATGCTACTGGCTGTATTGAAACAGAAAAAAATGTATGCTTAACACTTTTTAAATTAAATTTTTATTTTTAAATATTAGTTACAGTTTATTAACATTGTATCCCAGCTGTATCACGCTCCCTCATTCCCTCCCAATCCTACCCTGCCTCCTTCATCTCCTCCCTGTCCCTCTCCAAGTCCAGTGCTAGAGGAGGTCCTCCTAACCTTGGGTGGGGGAAGGACAAAGAGCCAGCCATTGAGTTCATGTCAGAAATAGTCCCTGTTCCCCTTACTAGGGTACCCACTTGGATACTGAGTTACCACAGGCTATATCCAAGCAGAGGTTCTAGGTTATAGCCACACATGATCTTTGGTTGAGTGTCAGTCTCAGAAAAGACTCCTGTGCCCAGATATATTTGGTCCTTGTGGAGCTCCTATCCTTCCCACATCATACTAACTCCCCCTTCTTTCATATGATTCCCTGCACTCTACCCAAGGTTTGGTTATGAGTCTCAGCATCTGCTTTGATACACTGCTAGGTAGAGTCCTTCAGAGGCCCTCAGTGGTAGGCTCCTGTCCTGTTGCTTGTTTTCTCCACTTCCCCTGTCAATTCATTTGTCTTTCTACGAGAGGGTTGATGTTCTTACCCAGGATCCTCTTTCTTTTTTATCATCTTTAGGTATACAGATTTCAGTATGTTTATCCTATCTTATAAGTCTAGTACCCACAAATTTATTTAAGAGCAGAATGTTTTTTTTTTTTTAAGTTTTAGACAACATAATGAAAACATAGGCTGTCAAGAAGACCAACTACATTTTATATTTAAATATTATTAGGAGGAATTTCACAATGAGAATTAACTTAAAAAACATATATATTTGTTTCCATTAATTATATATTCTTTGCATACAGCGGTATATAGAGTATTTTCTTCTTACACATATGTATGCTTGTATAAAAATATATCTCAGAAAGAAAGTCAGAAGTAAAGAAAAAATTGAACAAATAAAAGATAATCATGAGAGCATGGGTTAATGCCTGCTTGGACTAGAACTTGATGTGCAAGAATGAGGAACTGAGTTTGGACCACAGGCTAGCATATAAAAATCTGAAGACAATTTCTTTCTTCAGAGACTTGCAAGTTTGTTTGTTTTTTTTTAAAGGTCTTCCAGTTGCTTGGTTACAGTCACACCAAGGTACTGTATTTATTTGTAGCTATTGTAAAGGGTATTGTTTCCCTAATTTCCTTCTCAGCCCTTTTGTCTTTTGTATACAGGAGGGCTATTGGGGGAATTAATTTTTCATCCAGCCACTTTCCTGAAGGTATTTACAGCTGAGGGAATTCTCTGATTGATTTTTTGGGGTTGCTCATGTATACTATCATATCATATGCAAATAGTGATACTTTGACTTTTTTCTTTCCAATTTGTATTCACTTGATCTCCTTTAGTTGTATTATTGCTCTACCTAGGACTTCAAGTACTATGTTGAAGGAAATCATGAAATTTGCAGGCAAATATTGGGATCTATAAAAGATCATCCTGAGTGAGGTATCGCAAGAGCAGAAAAACACACATGGTATATACTCACTTATATAGATCTATAGCTAGGATAAACATACTAAAATAAGTGTGCCTAAGGAAGATAAATAAGAAAGAGGACCTGGAGTAAGATGATCAATCCTCACTTAGAAAGATAAATGGGATGGACATGGGAGGTAGGAGAAACAAGTAACAGGACAGGAGCCTACTGCAGAGGGCCTGTGAAAGACTCTACCTAGCAGTGTATCAAAGCAGATACTGAGACTCATAACGCAGAGTACAGGGAATCATATGAAAAAAGAGGGAATTAATATGACCTGGAGAGGAGCTCCACAAGGACAAAATATATCAGGGCATGGAGGTCCTCTATGAGACTGTTTCTCCAGCCAAGGACCATGTATGGATATATCCTAGAACCCCTCTTCAGATGTAGCCCATGGTAGCTCAGTATCCAAGTGGGTACACTGGTAAAGGGAACAGGGACTGTCTCTGGTATGAACTCAGTGGCTGGCTCTTTGACACCCCTTCCCGCAGAGGGAGGAACAGTCTTGCTAGGCCACAAAGGAGGAAATGACAGCCAGGCCTGAAGATACCTGATAAGCTAGAGTCAGATGGAAGGGATGGAGGACCTCCCATATCATTGGACTTGGATAAGGGCAGGGAGGAGATGAGGGAGGGAGGGTGGGGTTGGGAGGGAATGAGAGAGGGGGCTACAGCTGGGATACAAAATAACCTGTGATTAATATAAAAATAAAAATTAATTAAAAACAGATATGTAGAGAGTGGGCAGCCTTGCCATGTCCCTGATTTCTGTGGGATTTGAGTTTCTTTCAGTTTAGTTTGAGGTTGGCTATAGGTTTGCTGTATATTATCTTGACTATGTTTAGGTATGTGCGTTGCATCCCTGATCTCTCCAAGACTTTAAACATCAATGGGTATTGGATTTTGTCTAATGCTTTTTGGCATCTAAAGAGATGATAATGTGGTTTTTCTCCTTCAGTTTGTTTACATGGTGTATTACATTGATGGATATCCATATATTGCACCACCCCTGCAGGCCTGGGATAAAGCCTACTTGGTCATGGTAGATGATATCTTTTATGTGTTCTTAGATTCAGTTTGCAAGTATTTTATTTTTGCATCAATGATCATGATACAGATAGGTCTGAAGTTCACTTTTTTTGTTGGGTCTTTGTGTGGTTTTAGGTATCAAGATGACTGTGGCTTCATAAAATGTTTTTGGTGATGTTCCTTCTGTTTCTAGCTTGTGGAATCATTTGAAGAAAATTAGAGTTAGGTCTTCTTTGAATATATGATAAAATTCTGTTCTGAAACCACAACAAAATTATAAAAAAAGAACAATTCTTTTTTTTAATTTTATTTTTCTTTTTAGTTACATTTTGTTAACTCTGTGTCCCCGCTGTATCCTGCTCCCTCATTCCCTCCCCAACCCCACACTCCCTCCCTGGTCTCCTCCCTGCCCCTTTCCAAGTCCACTGATAGGGAAGGACCTCCTCCCCTTTCATTTGACCCTCTGAAACCACAACAAAATTATTTACAGACTTT
Organism: Rhombomys opimus; assembly: GCA_010120015.1. Classification (NCBI taxonomy): domain Eukaryota; kingdom Metazoa; phylum Chordata; class Mammalia; order Rodentia; family Muridae; genus Rhombomys; species Rhombomys opimus. The sequence continues at coordinate 1,002,750 of REGO01000458.1, read as the reverse complement.
GAAAGAACAATTCTTAACTTCATATGGAAAAATAATAACCCAGTATGGCCAAAACGATCCTGTAAAACAATAGATCATCTGGGGTTATCTCCATCCCTGATCTCAAGCTGTACTACAGAGCAATAGTTAAAAAAAAAAAAAAAAAAAAAAAAAAAAAAAAAAAAAAAGAACTGTATAACTGCATGGTACTTCCACAGAAACAGAATGCTGGATAAACGGAATCCAGTTGAAGACCCAGAAAAAAAAAAAAACACACTCCTATGGATATTTGATTTTTGTCAAAGAAGCCAAAACCATACATTGGAAAAAAGATAACATCTTCAACAAATGGTGCTGGTCTAGCTGGATGTCTACATGCAGAAAAACGAAAATAGATCTGTAGTAATCACCCTGAACAAAACTAAAGTCCAAGTGGATCAAAGACTTTAACATAAAACCAGACACACTAGATCAGTTAGAACCTAGAACTCATTAGCACAGAAGACAATTTCCTGAACAAAACACCAACAGCACAGGCTCTAAGATCAACAATCAATAAATTGGACCTCATGAAACTAAAAAGCTTCTGTAAGGCAAAGGACACTGTCATCAGAACAAAATGACAGCCTACAGACTAGAAAAGGATCTTCACCAATCCTATATCTGACAGAGAGCTAATATTCAGAATATATAAATAAGTTAAAAAGCAACAAATCATGTAATCCAATTAAAAAATAGGGTACAGAGTCAAACAGAAAATTCTCAATAGAAGAATATTGAATGGGAGAGAAACACTTAAAGAATTGCTCAAAATCCCTAGTCATCAGGGAAATGCAAATCAAAGTGACCCTGCAATTTCACCTATGCCCATCAGAATGGATAGGATAAAAAACAGGAAACAACCTAGGAACCTTCTACAGAGGGCTTCTGAAAGCCAGAAGCAGAAAACAGGAAACAAACTAGGAACCTACCACAGAGGGCCTCTGAAAGCCTCTGCCCTGCAGACTATCAAAGCAGATGCTGAGCCTGATGGCCAACTGTTGGGCAGAGTGAATGGAATTTTATGTAAGAAGTGGGAAATAGTAAGAGCTGGAGAGGACAGGGTCTCCACAAGGAGAGCAACAGAATAAGAAAAATTGAACGCAGGGAACTTCCCAGAGACTCCTACACCAAACAAGCACTATTCATGGAGATAACCTAGAACCCCTGCACAGATGTAGCCCAGGGCAGTTCAGTGTCCAAGTGGGTTACATAGTAATGTGAAGAGGGACTGCCTCTGACATAATCTGACTGGCCTGCTCTTTGATCACCTCCCCCTGGGGGGAGCAGCCTTACCAGGCCATAGTAGAGGACAATGCAGCCACTTTTGATGTGAACTGATGGACTAAGATCAGAAAGGAGAGGAGAACCTCCCCTATCAGTGGACTTGGGGAGTGGCATGCATGCAGAAAGGAGAGGGAGGGTGGGATTGGGAGGGGAGGGGGGAGGGGCTTATGGGGCGATACAAAATGAATAAAGTGTAATTAATAAAAAATTTAAAAAATAAAATAAACAAATAATAAAAATTAAAAAATTTATTAACTCTATCCTCACTCAGAAAGGCAAACAGGACATAGGAAGATAGAAAAAAACAGAAATCAGGACAAGAGCTTACCACAGAGGACCTCTAAAAGACTCTACCTAAAGCAGATGCTGAAACACATAACCAATCTTTGGGCAGAGTGCAGGGAATCTTATGAAGGAAGGGGGAGATGAAAGACCTGAAGGGGACAAGAGCTCTACAAGAAGAGCAAAAGAACCAAAAAAATCTGGGAAGAGGGGTCTTTTCTGAGACTGGTACTCCAACCAAGGTCCATTCATGGATATAACCTATTACCCCTGCTCAGATATAGCACATGGCAATGGCAGCTCAGTATTCAAGTGTGTACCCTAGTAAGAGGAACAAGGACTGTCTCTGACATGAACTCAGTGGCTAGCTCTGTGTTCACCTGCCCCTGAAGGGGGCACAGCCTTGCCAGGCCACAGTGGGGAACAATGCAGCCATCCCTGATGAGACTTGATAAGTTAGGACCAGACGGAAGGAGAGGAGGACCTCCCCTATCAGTGGACTTGGAGGGGGGCATGGTAGGAGATGAGTGAGGGAGGGTAGGATTGAGGGAGGGGACTACAGCTGGAATAAAAAGTGAATAAAATGTAATTAATATAAAAAATAAAAAACTTAATTAAAAAAGAAAAGGACTTATTAAATTTATGATATCTTACAGATAAATAAAGCAAAGTTAATTTTATTAAAAACATGAGGAAAAATGTATACTGGTAAAGTATAATGAGTTGTCATGCAAAGTAGGACACATAAGGAATTGACATTGCAGAGAGAGGAGTCGCATAGAGAGAAACATCACTGGTAATTAGGAAAACTTAAATGAAATCCATAACAGGAATGCATTTTACTTTCATTTGACAGTAGACATTAGTAAATCTGAAAATGCCAGATGTTCAAGTATGTACTGGTGAGAGAGCAAATGCACACAGATACAGGCAGATTATGCTGGCAAATGTTTATTACTATATTCTACAAAAATGAATAACAATGTACGAAAGTACCTTAAAATATTACATCTACATGTTTATAAAAGAGCAATTTTTACCTCTTCTTCAGAGAATCATGTAAATATATGCTTAACAACATTTTGTGCAGCATTAACTTTAGTAAGCAGTACTAAAAACTAACAGTACTAAAAACTGACAGTCAAAAAACTGATAGCTTCATTTAAAATCAAACTCACAAAATGAAAATATCTACCTTGTCCTCCTGAACTATTAGAACCAATAACCTAAAAAAATGTTATCAAAAATCAGAAAGATAAATTTTATCAGTATATCAAGAAAACAACATACAGAAATATAAAAATTCACAGTGAAAGTACACACTGAAGTCAGATATTTTAATGCCAAACAAAAGATAGATTCAAATAATGAGGCAAAATTTTTGGTGTACAGTAAATATGGACACATTTATAAGTTTACATCTATGTTATGCATAAGAGATTTTCCTGGTATGGAACTTAAAATTAGTGAATGAACATGCATAAAATAGATATATAGATGGTATATGAGAATGTGATAGTTAGGCTTTAAAATTTATAGACTAAGAATATTTTTTATATTGTAAAAGGCATGTAGAACCAAGATTATATGAAACTGACTGGGACTTAAATTATTTTCTAATCATTTCTTTCATAGACCATACAAACTTGCAAAGATTTATTTCCCTTGAAACATATAGATGCCCTTTTCACTGGCAATTACTTTGACATTCCCATTCATTCTTTCACACATATTCTAGATATTGAAAATACATATAGAATTCATTTTAAACATGGCATTTCATCTTACAGCTCTGTTCAGAACCTAAATTTTGCTTTTGCGACTGCTTGTGTTGTGCAGTGTTCTCATAACTGCATGTGGAAGTAACAGGCTCATTGCAATAATTTTAGTGCAATATGTAAACTGACTATGATTTATAGGAACTGCTTCTTCTAAAAGGACATTTGGGTTGTTTGTATGTTTATGGTATTTCGAAACAATATTGTATGCATTAATCATTCCTCTTGGGTGAGAGTTTATCAGTAATGTAAATGTAGTTCTTTCCATCGGGAGAGTTATATGCACGTCCAAGCTGAGTGGGTATTATCAATCTTCCTCCTCACAGGTTGTACAAGTTTGCCTTTCCACCAGCAATGAAAGACTTCGGCTGTTTACAGTGCTCATCCTTAATAATCACCCTCGTTCCTTTGAGACTTCTGAGAAATTTTCTTTGAAGATATTTGAGTTAGGTATGGGTTGTGTGTTTTGAGTGATGATAGACTTGCTTGTGAATTATCTGGGGGCAGGTAGCATTCTCATCATCCAATTTTGATAAATTCTATAACGTTTAGAGAATATACATGTTTCAGTGCTATCAAAGTCACTTCTATCCTATGTTGAAAGCCTGGAATTACTAAACTTTCTTTTTTTTAGTTTGGTAATTTTAAGAGTTGCCATATATTTGTTGTCTTTATGCATATTTTCCACATGCATTTTACCTATTTGTAAAAAGATTAGCTTAGATTCAAATTTTTACCAACCCTGATTTTTAGTTTATTTTTTTCAATAACTATTAGCACTTTGTTTTATGCAGCATTATTATTTTTATCTAAATTTTTTAATGTTGTAAAATCAGTTTTCATCCTATTCTAGTATTGCTTAGTAAATATTAGAGTGACACTTTTACTTTTGCACAGTGCTGTCCTTAATCTTATAAATATATACACAGGATTTATTTTTTCTTTTCTCCTTTGTGATGGAGTAACAATAATCTCATGAAATTAGAAAAATTATTTTGAAGTTACATATCAGTAATATAATTGTTGTCACTGGTGGCAAAAATGACTAAAGGGAATTCCTGCTTTGTTTTGGCTGCATTTAGAAACTAATCTCCAACCATGCTTGAAAACATGAAGATCAAAGATCAAATAAGGCTGACACACATCCTGAACTGAGGAGACTGAGAACAAAACTGTGACTGCTAGGGTTTTGGAATGAAGCCTGTTGTATCCTGGGTGCAGGACCCTGTTTTTCACTGATGAACCTTTTTTTTTTGAGATTTCCTTTTTATTAATTATAATTTGTTCACTTTGTATACCAGCTGTAGCCCTTTCCGTTGTCCCCTTCCAATACCACTCTCCCACCTTCATCTCCTCCCATGCCTCTCCTCAAGTCCACTGATAGTGGAGGTCCTCCTCCCTACCCTTTGACACCAGCCTATCATGTCTCATCAGGACTGGCTTCATTGTCATCCTCTGTGGCCTGGTAAGGCTGCTCTCCAATCAGGGGGAAGTGAACAAAGAGCCAGCCACTGAGTTCATTTCAGGGACAGTCCCTGTCCCCCTTATGCACTTGGAGACTGAACTGCTAAGGGCTACATCTGAGCAGGGCTTCTAGGTTATCTCCATGCATGGTCCTTGGTTGGAGTAAAAGAAAAGATTCCCTGCACTCTGCCCAAAGTTTTGCTATGAGTCTCAGAATCTGCTTTATATCCTGCTGAGTAGAGTCTTTCAGAGGCTCTCTGTGGTAACTCTCTGTCATGTTCCCTGTTTTCACTTGATCTTAAAAGTGATCTGGAAGACTTCTGACACCTCTGAGGGCCTGACTGCACAAAGACAAGATGAACTCCTGAGGAGAAAAGGAATAGAATCTTTCAAATTGAGAGCAGAACAGGCATGCTGGAGATTGAAATCAGATGCATTTCTCAAGACGTGGAGTATGGAAATTCTCATTTCTGCAGTGGGCAGAACTCCTTAAGGTCTAGTGCTGACAGACCATGCAAACATGGTTCTTTTAAACGTGACATAGATTTCCATTGAAGAGGCGATCCTCTCTATTTAGGAAATATGTGAGGCCAAAGAAAATATCAACATGGATGTAGAACTTGTATTGCACTGAAAAAAAATATACATATCAAAATGAGAGAAGTTACTTAAGATGCTATTTTAAAGACATTTAGAACTGAGAGTAATAAAAAAGAAAATAATTAAAATTAAATAAATAAAGGAACAAGAAACATATAAAGATAAATGTAAGGAGTAACAGTTTAAAAATAAACAAAAGATCTGAGGCGATGACTTTCTGTCTGAAGTCTCTGCAACAATTAAATTTTGAGTTCTAATGTATGGCAATTGTATAAAAGCCAGCAGGGGACATGTATCTGTAACCCTAGCCTTGAGGTAGAGAATATATAACAAACAAAGAGACTCTAGCCTTCCTGAAGCTGTAAGTCCCAAGTTCAAATGAGAGATATTTGTCTTTAAAAATAAGGATGTAGGGGGAGCCAAGATGGCGGCAGGACAGCACTCTCCCTGCAGTGACCAGGAGACTGAACTCTGGGCCCTGAAACTACATGGATCGTGTTTCCTAGGTGAGGGGAGGCTCCTACAGCATGGGAATCAGTCGGGTCCACTGACGGCTACCAAGACAGAACCCAGAAGAAATCCAGGGAAACGCGGGCTTTGGGTCTCTGGGTTAGAGCCCCAAGAGTGCTTGTCCCAATCACTTTTCCAGGCTAATCCCTGGGCAAAAGGGTACCTGAGACTGGGAGTCCCAGTCACAAGAAAACCCCACAAAGTCCAGCATACTTCCATTGACAGCCAAGTTGAGCGATTTGCCATAGGGTATCAATTTGCTCCTGCACGAGGTCAATCCTCTGATTGAAAACCATCAAGCCTCCTTTTAGTTGAGCATTAATTCCTTTTTGTACATCTAAGGCATGAGATACATTGGCTAAAAGATTATATAGGGTCTGAGCAGTCTGCACAGTATGACTCATGGCTAATGCCGTGGTGGTAGCTCCAACAGCCACCAATGAGATGGAAGTAACAATGGCGGCTGTAATTCCAAGATCCCTTTTCTGTCTGAAGAGAGTCATAGCGTGAGGGGCAACAATGGACACAGGTACCCAGCGAGGCATGGGAGTAACCAAGGCATAGCTAATTTCACTAGCATTCCAGCATTGGGCAGAAAAGCAAGTATCATTACCACAATTACTTGGCTCTATCTGGCTAACAATGAATAAAAATGGAGGATATAAACAAACAGGTGTGGACTTATAGGAAATATTATGAGAAGCCTTAACCCCCTCGTTGGAACATCCTGCATCAGTTCTAGAACTAGCAATGGTGGTGTCTGAGGTCTGAGTAGGTTCAGGAGACCATTGCCCCCAGGGGCCAGAAGTTCTCCATATAAATTGACTAACTCCGTGTTTTCCTCTACTTTTGAAAGTCATTTAAGGTTCTTAAATTATCTTTTTTTTTCCATTTTTTTTTAATTTTTTTTATCAATTAAACTTTATTCATTCTGAATCCCCCCATAAGACCCTCTCTCCTCCCCTCCCAATCCCACCCTCCCTCCTCCCTCTGCATGCATACCACTCCCCAAGTCTACTGATAGGGGAGGTTATCCTCTCCTTTCTGATCTTAGTCCATCAGTTCACATCAAAAGTGGCTGCAATGTCCTCTACTATGGCCTGGTAAGGCTGCTTTCCCCCAGGGGGAGGTGAACAAAGAGCAGGCCAGTCAGATTATGTCAGAGGCAGTCCCTCTTCACATTACTATGTAACCCACTTGGACACTGAACTGCCCTGGGCTACATCTGTGCAGGAGTTCTGGGTTATCTCCATGAATAGTCCTTGGTTGGTGTATGAGTCTCTGGGCAGTTCCCTGTGTTCAAATTTTCATGTTCTGTTGCTCTCTTTGTGGAGACCCTGTCCTCTCCAGCTCTTACTATTTCCCAGTTCT
>REGO01000458.1:980200-990605 GCA_010120015.1 Rhombomys opimus | reverse complement strand
CCGTGCCTTAAAGATGGAGCTGGTTTCCGCCTTCCACCTTCCCGATGGTGAGTGCTCTCTGTCACAAACAACTCCATATTTGGCTAAGGCTGAGGATCTGGCTTGCTTTCTTGTATGTGGACCTATCTGTATTGCCCACGTGGCACACTGGGGTTGGCTACCCAGAGGCTATTTAAGCTGTGGGCTGTCTTTCCCCAGGGTCAGAAGATTGTTCAAGGTTCCTGAATAAACTGCATTGAAAAAAAAAACAAAAAAAGGAGCAGTTTGATGAAAACAAAGAGCTGTAATCTATGAATAGAGACATTAAATTCTTTGAAGTCAGCTTGAAAAAAAAAAAAAAGGATGTATAAAGCTATATAGAAAAAATACAATGATGAGCTCTGACCTCCCCATACCCATGAACAGGTACATGTACTGACCTACACATCATCAAAGATTCATATACCACACACCCGTGAATAAAACAACAAATGAAGTAATAAGCATGACTTTATAGAGCAGCAGGAAATAATAAAAAACAAAGTGGAAAATTATGGAACCAAAGACTATTCTGGAAAGATAAATAAAAACCTTAAGTTATACAGAGACTTAGAATTAAACAAAAAAACCCACAAATTTATAATTTCCAGTGTCTAGAGTGAAAGAAGAGATTGGTGTCCATATAGGACACCAATGAAAAATAAGAAAATCATGAAATTTTCAGGTAAATGGTTGGACCTGGAAAGGATCATCCTGAGTGAGTTGTCCCAGAAGCAAAAAGAGATTTATGGCCAACTACTGGGCAGAGTGTGTGGAATCTTATGTAAGAAGTGGGAAATAGTAAGATCTGGAGAGGACAGGAACCCCAGAAGGAGAGCAACAGAACCAGAAAAATTGAACACAGGGGTCTTCCCAGAGACTCTTACTCCAACCAGGTTCCAGGCATAGAAATAATCTAGAAACCCTGCACAGATGTACCCCATAGCAGTTTAGTGTCCAAGAGGGTTACATAGTAATGGTAAGAGGGACTGCCTCTGACATAATCTGATTGGCCTGCTCTTTGATCACCTCCCTGTGAGGGGGGGAGCAGCCTTACCAGACCACAGAAGATGACAATGCAGCATCTTAGTGGCACTCTCATGAGAATGGTTAGAAAACTCAGCTAAATCATTCAAGGGTTATGGTAACATAGAAAGGAAAGTGATTAACAAATATTACAAGATAGTAAAGTGGTAGAAATTTGATATGTGACAAGGATTAACTTGCATACTAAATATATATACTATATGTATATTCAAAATTCCAGTATGTCAACCAAACGTTATATTACTAACTTGCTATTAGTAAAAAAAAAATGGAGAATTCTCCCAGTACTCCTAGTATCCCTTTAAAAGTAGTAGAGAAGAATAAACTTAAAAAAAAAGTGTTAAGTATAATTTGATTTGAATGTAGAAGAAATTCCACAAACTTTAAATCTCAGAAACTGTCTAAGAAAGATGAGAAAAAAATAATGAATTGTGTTGGTATTTTGGTGGGAATTACATTTGAATCTGTAGATTACTTTTGGCAGATTGGCCGTTTTCATTATGTTAATCCTACTGATAACAAGCCATGCTATTTGACTTAAGGCAGCATGGAAGTCAGTCACATAAGAGACAAGTAGCCACATAGCTTAGAGGAGAGATTTGAGGAAGAAAAGCCCAAACATTGGGAAAGCATGCTCAAAAAGGGCATACTTAGAAGAAAGGGAAAACTTTGGCGGTTCTGAGTCATTCAGAAATACAGGATGATTTACAAACCCATGGGAATTCAAGCTCTGTAAGTAACTGCAGAGAATGGGTATCAGTAAATATTACATAAAAGTGGCATCCATTACAATGAGGCCATCTGAAAATTTAGATTTCTAAATTTCTCCTATATTAAATCACTAATATTTCTAAAATTCTGATAATATGACACATATGTTTGTGAATAAAGATATCAATGTAATAAATACTGTACAGTGTTCAGGTTGTTGATGGTATCACATTAGCTTGAGAGTATAGCTCAGGAAATAGAGCCTGATAACATTCCTGCTTGTATTTAACTTGTATTCAAGTGGGAAGAAAGAGTAAAAAAGAAAAAAAAAAGCCACTACCCTCATATTAAGGCTGTAGAAGGCAACTCAGTATGAAGAAAAGGGTCCCAAAATCAGGCAAAAGAGTCAGAAACAGTCCCCATTCCCCCTGTTAGGAGTCACACAGAAGACCAAGCTACACAACCAAAACATATATGAAGAGGACCCAAGTCAGACCCATGAAGACTCTATTGTTCTTGGTTCAGTCTCTGTCACTCCCCTATGAGCCCATGTTAGTTGATTCTATGGGTTTTCTTGTGATATCCTTGACGTCTTTTGCTACTCCCTCCCTTGCCTCTACAGAATTCCTTAAATATTCACCTAATGACTGGTTTTGTGTCTCTATCTCTTTCCAAAGTATCTCTATTCATGGATGATGTGATAGCATACATAAGCAACACCTAAAATTCTACCAGAGAACTGCCACAGCTAATAAACACCTTCAATGAAATGGCTGAATACAATATTAATTCAGAAAATTAGGTAGTCCTACTATTACAAATGACAAACAGGCTGAAACAAGTCAGAGAAACAATACCCTTCACAATAGCCACAAAAAATATGAAATTTCTTGCTGTAACTCTAACAAAGCAGATGAAACATCAATACAACAAGAACTTCAAGTCTTTGAAAAAAACCAAAGAAGATATCAGAAGATGGAATGATCTCTCATGCTCATAGATAGTAAGATTAACATAGTAAAAATGCCCATCTTATCAAAAGCAATCTACAGATTCAATGTAATTGGCAACACAATTCCAAGACAATTCTTTACAAACCTTGAAAAAACAATACTTAACTTCATCCAAAAAAAAAAAAAAAGGAAAAAAGGATAGCTAAAAGAAAAAAATCTTGTACAATAAAAGAATTTCCAGAGGTATCTCCATTCTTGATCTCAAGCTCTATTACAGAGCCATAGTAATAAAAATGACATAGTATTGGTATAGAAACAGACAGGTTGATCAATGGAATAAAACTAAAGATGCAGATATAAATTTACACACCTATAAACACCTGTTTTTTTTTATAATAACAGTGGATAAAAAAAAGCATCTTTAACAAATAATGCTGGTCTAACTAGATGTATTTATATTAAAAAAATGAAAATAGATCCATTTATATGACCCTACAAAAAAATTCAAGTCCAAGTTGATCAAAGACCTCCACCAGATACACTGAACCTCATAGAAGAGAAAGCAGAGAATAGCCTTGACATCATTGGCACAGTTGACAATTTTTATAGAACTCAGAAGCACCAGCCCAGAGACAGCACCACCTACAATGATCAGGGCCTCCCCTCAGCAATTACTAATTAAGAAAATTCCCTACAAGATGTCTGAAGCCTGATCTTATGGAGGTATTTTCTTAATTGACGTTGCCTCATTCCAGATGACATTAGCTTGTGTCAAGCTGACAAGAAACTATCCAGTGAATACAGCATAAAACCATTGCTTAACATTTAGCTTTTGTGTCCACTGAAAGAGCAGTGTCACTAGCCTGCATTGTACTTGTATACTGGTGGGGGCATGAGAGTATTTAGAGGTCTCACTTGTCAACAATTTATAGGAGGCAGGCCATTTTATTGAATGCAAGGTACCTGGATTAAAGCACATAATAGTTTTGCTAAATAAATAAAGAATTAACTTAGTGTTGCAGTGTAAGTGTGGGTGGATGTTGGGGGGAAATCAAAAAACAACTTTTTGGAATTGGTGTTCTCCTACCTTTTTCGTGAGCTTCAATGATCATGTCATCCTTGCAAATACAAGCCATTATGCCAGCCCTTAATTAAACTTCTAGTTGTTGTTTTACTTGCTCTTCCTAATATATTTCCAAATCTGCAAGAAACCTAAAGGCATAGTAAAATCTTTCCCTAAAAGATGGGCAGGATCACTGAAGATCCACTGATATCCATTCCTAGAAACCACAAGTAGGACATCGGACCAAGCACTTAAGGGACTAAAGAATCAAATGTTAGAAAGGTCCAAAGTAGTAAGAAAATTTTATCACCATCTGTACTAGTTGTTTGGAAAAGATAGGAATGCTTGAAAAAGTGATAGCCACTCTGCTCCATAATCTGTAGCCATTCACTCTAATACATTTGGCCTTCTCCTCTACTATATTGGGCTACTGGAACTGCACTTTCTAGTATAATTCCTGGGTGGTGCTGATGAAACTAAAGAAAAAATATGGCTACTTACTTTTTGGGTAGTGACCACAGAAGCAGAAGTTTCAGAGATGTCTGTGGGTGTTTTCTTTTTCTTCGCTTTTTGTCTGGCATTTGTTTCAAAAGAAAAGTACTATATTATTGTTATGCCTTAATAGATAAGAATTATCTAACAAAGACACTATCTACCTAATTATTTAAATAGTCACAACACAATGTAGTTTTTTTAACAAATATGTGTATTTTATACATTGACATGGTCTTGATTATATTATGGAATAAATCAGAAATTATTCACATACATCTTACAGAGCATATATATTCTGTACTATTATGAATCACTAAGGTCTTTTGACAATATTGTCTAAATAATTCACTGACAATCATAAATGTACAGTGAATAAATAAGGCAACTGAGAGACTGTCTTCAGGGAATTGTATTTAGCGTTCACATTTAACACTTCTTATTACTCAGAGCAGAAAAAAAAAAAAAAAAAAAACCCAAGCATAATGAGCCTAGTAAATTAGTGATGAAAAAGCGTAAAAGAAACTAATGGATCCAAAGAATATCATAGATCATGACATGTTATTTCCAGACTGTTAAACATGACTGTGATGAACAATTGCAGGTGCTTAAAATTCCCATGACTTCATAAAGCATTAATTAGACAATGAATGTCAGGAGAGAATCATGAGTAGAGCTTCCCAAATGGAAGGTGCATGACCACCTGTATCAGAGTTCCTCCTCCAAAGAATGGTAAAAATGTAAATGTATGTCAATTACCAGAGACTTATGAATTAGCATACTGAATACAGATGTCTTTAATTCTAACTATATAAGTAATACCTAAATTATTCTGTCCATATTGCTATCTTAATGCAGTATATTAAAGGAGAGTGTATGAGAATAAAATTTCTTTAATCAATTGTGATGGGTAATTAGAATGTCACCTACACTGCTCCCATGATCATAATCAGCTACATGACCAAACACTCCCATGAGTATTTTCTTCTGGGTATTTTTTTTGGGGGGGGGGAAGCAGGGGAAATCTTTTAAATAAGTGTATTTCAAACAAAGGAGATCATTTTTTATGTGAATAGACCTCACTAATAAGTGAAGGTTTGAATAAGACTTTGTAAAACCATAATCTTGTTTTGAATATCAGCATTGGTCTTCCTTAGTATTGACTATAGCAGCACATCCTGACTACCTGGGACTTCTGGTTCTGTAATTGTGGAAGCAGTTCTTAAAATCGCTTAGTTTTATGAATAAAGCCTACAATGTGAACTGAATAATATAAGTTCATAGTAGAAGAAGCTTAAGGTAGCTGGTTGGCTCCCATATACCATCAAGAGCAGAGAGATGAACGCATGCAACTGACTTGCTTGTTTCTTATTAGTCAACTCAATTTCTCCCCTTTAATACAGTTCAGTAGAATCTGCCTAGGTAGTAATGGTGTTCACATTGGAATGTGACTTTCCACATCTATTAATTAAAGTAAGAAAATCTCCTCAGGCCAGCACAATATAGATAAGGCCCAATTGAGACACTTCTTAAAAATTTATTTTTTATTTATTACAATTTTTTTCATTTTGTATCCTAGCTGTAACCCCCTCCCTCAGCCCCTCCTTATGCTTCCCTCCCCTCCCTCTTCTCCTCCCATGCCCCACCCCCAGTCCTTTGATACAGGAAGTCTTCCTCCCCTTCCATCTGACCCTAGCCTCTCAGGTCTCATCAGGACTCTGCATTGTTTTTCTTTGTGGCCTGACTCTTAACAGGTGATTTTTAATTGTCATTAGTTACAATTGATGCTACCCACCTCAATGTCCTTCTGTTTTGTAGCACATAAGTATATCTATTTCTTTCTGTTTGGTCCAGGAACTATGCATAGCATCTAAAAAAGTCATTAGTGTGCACTGTGTGAGGCAGCCAGAGTTTCTGTGAGGTAATAGCAATGCTTTTGTTATTTTATAATAATACTTTTCAGGTGGCCTTGCTAAATTTTGTCTAGTACAGTCTCTCTGCCTCCTCTTCTGCAGTGTTTCCTGAGCTTTAAAAGGGTTGATATTAAAAATAAAATAAAATAAAGATTAAAAGGTCTTATTAATGACCAATCAGGGCTGACCAGTAAACCACTAGTTATTCTCAGCATTAAAAAAACAGACAAACACGGGGAGATCCAAGATAGTGGCTACCAGTGCACACCGTTTTTGAGAGGCAGGGGTTCTGAAACTCTGAAATTAGTGAGTGGAGAGGCAACTTAAGGCAGAAAATCGACGTTGAGGCTTACTGAAAGAGAAGGGACATCACAGAAGCAAAGAACATTTAGATTCAAGTCAGCTGCAGACTTCTCTGGGAACTGAGAGGGTTACTTCCTCAGAGGAGCTGACCCACAGTGCCGGTGACGCTGAGCACAGAACTCGCTGCCTGGGGTCGGAGACAGCAGAGGCAGGGCTCTTAGCAACTCAGCCACGGCTGTCAGCTGTACACAACTGCTGAGTCCCAGATCCAAGGTACAAAACTTCCCAGGTCCATCATCTGTGAGTGGTCATACAGACTCTGCAGGACCTCCCAGCCAGTGACTGCATGGGCTGCCCAATCCCTCAGTACAGACAACAGGCTGTACAGCACCCAAAGTTCAGCGGGCCTGCAAAACCAGCCAGGTACACCAGGCTCCAGGCTGTTGACCACAGTTGTGGTTCCACAGGACTTCCCCCAGGCACCTGGACACTCCAGTTCTGCAGCCGAAGCTGGACTCCCTAGTTCAGCAGCTGACATAGCTCATCTTGCCCCATTTGACTCAGCAGGTCCAAACCTGCTAGTAGGGAATAGGAGGAACCCCTGTGCTTAATGATCTGACCTGCTAGAGAATGAGTACACCCTCAAGTGCCTACAGAGCCCCAAATCCAGGGTGCTTCTAAGCTAGAAGCAAGACATCAAATCCCTCCCACCCACATATCCACTGTGGAAAACAGAGGGATTCTTGGGATATTGAAGCTCCTGCTCTGCTGATTGACCAGTGGAGTTCAGGCAAATAACTGCTGGAGGTCAGTCAGAGACAAAAACCAGTAGCATATAGGCCACTGGCATACTCAGGGAATTTGCACCCACAATCATCACCAGTACTTTCGATACCTTTAGCACCTGCGACACCTTCATTGCCTGCAAGGCACCCCTCCCTCAAACTGAAGGCCTCTATATTCACTAAAACCCTGTCCCTCAAGGACATTTCCATGCACATGCATGCACACACACTTGCCCGCATTTCACTTCTGCAAATATCTACACATAGTAAAGGCAATATACAGCAAGCCTATAGCCAACATCAAACTCAATGGAGAGAAACATAAATCAAGCCTACTGAAATTAGGTACAAGGCAAGGCAGCCCACTCTCTCCATATCTCTTCAACATAGTACTTGAAGTCCTAGCTAGAGCAATAAGAAAATTCCAGGCTATCAAGGGAATACAAATCGGAAAGGAAGAGGCCGAAGTTTCACTATTTGCAGATGATATGATGGTATACATGAGTGACCCCAAAAATTCCACCAAAGAACTCCTTCAGCTGATAAACACCATCAGCAAAGTGGCTGGCTACAAAATTAACTCAAAAAATCAAAAGTCCTCCTGGAAACCAAAGACAAAAGGGCCTAAAAAGAAATCAGGGCAGCAACACCCTTCCCAACAGCCACTAATCACATAAAATACTTTGGGGTGACTCTAACCAAGCAGATGAAAGACCTATTTGAAAAAAAAAAAAAACTTCAAGTCTCTGAAAAAATAAATTGAAGAAGATATCAGAAGATGGAAAGATCTTCCATGCTCATGGATCATAGGAATAACATAGTAAAAATGGACATTCTGCCAAAAGCAATCTACAGATTCAATGCAATTCCTATCAACACAACAACACAATTCTTTGCAGAACTTGAAAGAAAAATTCTCAACTTCATATGGAGAAACAAAAAACCCAGAATTTCCCAAATGATTCTGTACAACAACAGATCAACTGGGAGTATCTTCATCCCTGATCTCAAGCTGTACTACAGAGCAATAGTAGTAAAAACAGCATGGTATTGGCAAAGAAGCAGAAAGGTGGATCAATGGAACTGAATAGAAGACCCAGAAATAAACCCACACATTTATGAACACTTGATTTTTGACAAAGAAGCCAAAACCATTCAATGCAAAAAAGACAGCATCTTCAACGAATGGTGCTGGTCTAACTGGATGTATACATGTACAAAAACAAAAGTAAATTCATATTTATCACCCTGCTCAAAAATAAAGTCCAAGTGGATCAAAGACCTCAATATAAAATAAGGTACAATAAATTGGTAAGAAGTAAAAGTGGGGAAGAGCCTAGAACTCATTGGCACAGGAGACAACTTCGTGAACAGAACACCAACATCACAGGCTCTTAGAGCAACAATCAATAAATGGGACCTCATGAAACTGAAAAGCTTCTGTAAAGCAAAGGATATAGTCATCAAAACAAAATGACAGCCTACAGACTGGGAAAGGATCCTTACCAACCCTTTGTCTTAGAGAGGGCTGATATCCAGACTATATAAAAAAATAAAGAAGTTAAAAAGTAATAAATCAAGCAATCCAGTTTAAAAATGGGGTACAGAGCTAAACAGGAATTTCTCTGTGGAGGAATATAGAATGGCAGAGAAACACTTAAAGAGATGTTCAATGTCCTTTATCATCAGAGAGATGCAAATCAGAATGACCCTGAGATTTCACCTTACACCAATCAGAATGGCTAGGATCAAAAACTCAGGTGATAATACATGCTGGAGAGGTTGTGGAGAAAGAGGAACCCTCCTCCATTGCTGGCAGTAATGTTAAATTGTACAACAACTTGGGAAATCAATCTGGCTCTTTCTCAGGCAATTAAGAATAGTGCTTCCTCAAGATCCAGCTATACCATTTCTAAGCATATATCCAAAACATGTTCAAGTACACAACAAGGACATTTGCTCAACCATGTTTGTAGCAGCTTTATTTGTAATAGCCAGAACCTGGAAACAACTGAGATGTCCCTCAGTTAAGGAATGGATACAGAAATTGTGGTACTTTTATACAATGGAATACTACTCAGCAATAAAAAACATGGAAATCATGAAATTTGCAGGCAAATGGTGAGATCTAGAGAGGATCATCCTGAGTGAGGTATCCCAGGAGCAGAAAGACACACATGGTATATGCTCACTGATAAGTGGGTACTAGACCTATAAGATAGGATAAACATTCTAAAATCTGTGCACCTAAAGAAGATAAACAAGAAAGAAGACCTGGGATAAGATGATCAATCCTCACTTAGACAAATGGGATGGACATTGGAAGTAGGAGATAACAAGTAACAGAACAGGAGCCTACCACAGAGGGCCTCTGAAAGACTCTACCTCGCAGTGTATCAAAGCAGATGCTGAGACTCATAACCAAACCTTGGTCAGAGTGCAGGGAGTCATATGAAAGAAAGGGCAGTTACTAAGACCTGGAGAGGACAGGAGCTCCACAAGGAGCAAATATATCTGGGAACAGGAGTCTTTTCTGAGACTGTTTCTCCAACCAAGGACCATGTATGGATATAACCTAGAACCCCTGCTTGGATGTAGTGCATGGTAGCTCAGTATCCAAGTGAATTCTCTAGTATGGGAACAAGGACTATTTCTCAAATGAATTCAATGGCAGGACCTTTGACCTCCCCAACCTCCCAAGGGAGGAGCAGCCTTGCTAGGCCACATAGGAGGACACTGCAGCCATTCCTGATGAGACCTGATACACTAGGGACACATAGAAGGGAAGGAGGACCTCCCCTATCAGTGGACTTAGAGAGGGGCAGATAGGAGATGAGGGATGGAGGGTGGGATTGGGAGGGAATGAGAGAAGGGGCGACAGCTGGGATACAAGTAAATAAACTAATTAATATAAAAAAATAAAAAAATAAGTTCACCACTGGAGCTTAAATATTAAGGTATGTTTTTTATTTTTTTATTTTTATTTTTTTATTTTTTTTTATTTTTTATCAGTTACATTTTATTAATTCTGTATCCCAGCCGTGCCCCGAACCCTCGTTCCCTCCCAGTCCCTCCCTCCCTCATCACTACTGTGCCCCTTTCCAAGTCCACTGATAGGGG
>REGO01000458.1:933388-971915 GCA_010120015.1 Rhombomys opimus | reverse complement strand
AAAAAACAACTCTGCACATAAAAAACATTAAAGGCATTGCACAATGAGGAAAGAGCATGGGATAAAACAGAGTTGATCCTGTCAAGGTAGCTTTACAGCATAGGGAGAGAGAAGGAGTAAGGAGTGGAAGAAAATGAGAGACAGAGAAAGAGAGAGAACCCTTTCCAGGGGTAGACATTTTCCAATTATGTCCCATTGCCAATTTTCAACCACCTCTCAACAATACTACCAAACAGAATATATCAGTGGAATAATCCATTGATACTGTTAGCATTTTCACAATTGATTTAATTACTTAAAATACCAACTTGGTAGCCTTTGAACATTTTTTATTTAATGTTTAATATACCCCAATACTTCAGGGTTAATAACAGTCCTCATTTAACTATTTTTCTATATTTTCAAAATCATAGAAAGTGAAGCCTTGCTGGAGGAAGTAAATTATTCGGGCCAAGTCTTTGGGGGCATTTTGTCCTTTCTTTCTCTTAGTGTGTGTCCTGTCTTTAAGGAAGTCAAAAAGCTCTTCCTTTCATCAGTATGAGGCTCTCCCTAACTTCATGCTCCAGACAAACATGACTTTAAAAACCTGAAAATATGATATAAAATAAATCTAGCCAACCCATATTTGCATTTGTTGTTTGATCATAGTCACCAAAATCTACCAAATATAGGGCCTTTTCATACTAAGCTATAGTGAGATACCAGGTAAGAGTAAATGCCAACTTCTATCTGAAGAATAGTATTTATATCAGGTGTTAGCTTTTATATCTCTAGAGTGAAGTTCTTCCACTTACAGTTCTGATAGAATAAAAGCCATTCCAAGTGCTTTGTTGTGAAACCTAAGTCTTGGCCCTAGACTCACGACATTAGAAGCAGATCATCTGTCTGTTGTGACAGAAGCACTTGCCTTATTAAAAATTACATAATGCCTTCTTCTCCAGAAACTGATGCTATAGTGACAATCATCACTTAATTGTCTTTGTGGTTATTAATTAATTATTCTATTTTAATTGTTTCTGTCTGTTTCTTCATGATTGTTTTTTGTTTTTAGACAGGATCTCACAGCATAGTCCTGTCTGTCCTGGAACTTCCTATATAGAGTAGACATACCTTAAAAATTCAGAAATATGCGTGCTTTTGCCTGTGCCTGTCTGCCTCTGCTTCTCTACCTCTGCTTTTCTCTGCTTCTCTCTGCTCCTCCCTGCCATTCTATGCCCCTGTCTTCCCCTCCCTGCCTTTCTGCATCCCTGCCTCTGCCTCTGCCTCTCTTTGTCTCTCTTTGCCTCTCTCTGCCTTTCTCTGCCCTTCTGTCCCTCTGTTTTCCTCTCTGCCTCTCTGCCTCTGTCTCTTGTGTACTGGAATTAAGAGTGTGGGCCTGAATTAAAGGTGTGCATCATCATGCCTTGCTTCTTTCATTATAAGTAGAACACATTTTAAGAACAAAAATGGAAAAATTATTCTGCTCTGTAAAATCCAAGGATGCTGATAACTTCTCCTAATCCCACTGGCATTAAACAAAGTTTTCCGGCTAGGGTTGTTGGTTAGATCCGTGATGCACATCTCTAGTAGTACATTTGGTCTCTATATTATCTCCTAAATGTGGGTTCTCATTCTTTTCCAAAGAACACTATAAAAAGACACCAGTAAATTTTTAAGTTTCAGCTTTTTTATTTGTTAATAAGGTCATCTTTAGGTGTTTTATGCCTTCTAACTTTTTATTCTAGCCAGTCAGTAATATACAGGATACTCTTTCTACCATGTTTAGAAAATTCCTGAACTATCCTATACATTTTCATCACTAGCAAGTTTCTATTTTCCCACAACAGTGGAGACTTTTTATACTATATACTATATACTATATATATCTCTAATAAGGACTTATTTAGTTCAATGATGAGTCTTATCAGAATGTCCTTTCCTGTCTGTGATTCTAACACACACACACACACACACACACACACACACACACACAAATACACACACAGAGACAGAGAGAGAGATTTCCCAAAATAGTTCATAAATTAAAATCAACTAAAATGTACATTAAAAGCACACAAAACACATTTCCTATTTATCAATGTTTTATAGTAGATCACAAAAGGGGGTGAATTCTATAAGTGAAAATAATTTAATTCCTGGAAAAGCAATTTTTGTTTTCTTAGAAGGGAAATGGGAACAGAGGTGCTCCCAAGACCTTATAGCTCTTTCTGAACTCTCACTGGCTGATTCAGCTCAGCTGTTCTGGCCTAAACTCTCCAAGCTGACTGATAAATGCTGGCTTCTCTTACCATCTGACTGAATTGCTCTGCCTGGCCCCAAAGTAATTCTGGCCATATGTTTTAATATTCTGGTTCTTTCTCATTCTCTCACTCATTCTGTCTTCACCTGTTTTCTCTGCAAACTGTAGCTGTAAAACATCCAGAAAAAAACTTTCCTAAAGCACTTTTTTCTCTCTCTCCCTGCATTGCTCCTAAATAGCTTTTCTTTCTTCTCCTGTTCTTGTGAGAGTTGGGCATATCCTATCTCTGACTCCTTCTGTCAAACATTTCTCTGAATCATCACTTTGTCTACCCACAAATTAGATGTCACTTTCAAAAATGGTTGCTTCCTTCTATAAACTAACACTACCTTCATTGCTTGAGATTAAAGGGGTGTACTAAGGGTGTGTCTGTATTTCAACCAGATAATACTGTAATCCAGAGGATGTGTGCATTTCAAGTGGATTACATAGACATAGAAGGTCACTGGATGTGATCCTTTGCCAGAGTAGCTAGGTTGCTGGACTGAAATTCCTTTACACATGTCAGCAGGTACATGAATCTTCGTCCTCCTCCTCCCCCTCTTCTTCTAAATTTCAGTTTATTTACTTTACCTCCCAAGGGTTCTCCTCTCTCCTCTTATCCAAGTTGCCTCCTTTCTCCTCCTTACACCTTCGCCTCTCCCTTTCCCACCAGAAAAAGGGAGCCCTCCCCCCTTACGATCGTCCCCAGCATATCAAGTCACATCAGGACAGAGCATATCCTCATCCTCTGAGGCCAGACAAAGCAAAAGCCAAGGGGAAGTGATCCAAACACAGGCAATAGAGCCCATGTTAGAAACAGCACTACCCTTCCATTCTCCAGGAGACCTACATGAAGACCAAGCTGCCCATTGACCACATAAGTGCAGTGTGATTCAAGGTCCAGATCATACATGCTCATTAGTTGATGTATCAGTCTCTGTAAGCCCTCATGAGTCTGGGTTAGTTGTCTCTGTTGGTCTTCTTGTGAGGTTCCTGTCCTCTCCATGTCCTTCCATCTTTCCCCCAATACTTCCACAGGACCCCTGGAACTCCGTCCCATTTCTGACTGCTAGTCAGCATCTGTCCGGACCTGCTGCTGTCGGGAACCTTCCAGACTACAGTCAAGTTAGGCTCCTTTCTGCAATCATAGCAGAGCATCATTAATAGTGTCAGACGCTGGCTCTCTACCATAAGGTGAGTCTCAGGGTGGGCAAATTATTGGTTGGACGCTCGCTCCCTCAATCTTTCTTCCACCTTTATAATTGCACTTTTTCTAGGCAGGGTAATTTTTGGTTCACAGATTTTGTGGGTGGGTTGTTGCTCCACTCCTTTCACTAGTCCTGTCTGGCTAGGAGGTGGTCACTTCAGTCTTCATTTCCCCAACCCTGTGAGGAATCTTAGCTAGAGTCACATCTATATCCTCCCAGGAAACTACCCTGTTGCAGGTCCGCAGCTTGACAAAGAGATGCCCCACCCCTTCCGTGTACCTTCTTGTTCCCAGCCCTTTCACTTCCCATCCCACATCTGTTCCCCACCTTTTTTTTTTCCTGCTTAGTTCCCTCTCTTCATCCACTTCTGCTGTCTATTCCGTTTTCCCTTCTGAGTGACATTACAACATCCTCCTTTCAGCCATCCTTGTAACCTAACTTCTTTGGGTCTATGGATTGCTGTATGGTTACCCTGTACTATAGGTCTAATATCTGCTTATAAGTAAGTACGTATCATGGACATCTAATCTTTTAAAAACACTGATTTCAGTAACACAACCAAATATATGTAAACTTCAGATTGCATCCTATAGTTAATAAATTAATATACTAAAGTGGAAAATGCATACATCATTCTTCATTTATCATCAATAAAACTTCATGATTGAAAGAATGATGCCTAGTAAACAGTTCCTTGGGTAACTGTGAGAGAGACTCCAGGAATAAACTCTAGGAATAGACTCCAGGCCTTTTACTTTGGGAGCATTTTGTTTCCTGGACATGATTTCATGCCTCCTATGACAAATATTTGCAATCAATTTATAAGACATGTTTACTCTTGTTGGATGTTAAAACACAACTATAGAATTCAATCTGGGAAAAGGATATACTGAGTGCTATCTTCTGTGTACCTGAATCTGCAAATGGCCTTCTGCATTGCTTTCATGCTTTCTCAGATATAATCTACAATACATGTCAGGCAATTTTTTTTTAAATTGGTCTGTCCTGAGAGCGTTCTGGAAAAGGGCTGCTTAGTATGTGCTCATGTTATTTTTATGTTTTCTGATCTTGTTTTTCTGAACTTAAACAACATTCCTTGGATCATTGCCTTCTTTGTCGCATTCATGTATAAAAGTACACTGAAGTTGAATTAAAGTTGTCTGCAGCATTAGAATATGCTCTGCTCTTTTCTTTAAAGTTGTCAAATCCCAGGTCTTGCAGACAGATATGCTTAGGTCAGCCAAAGCTGACATTGTATACCAAATTAAATCAAATTCAGACACCAATATGGAGAGAATTTATCTCTTCTATGTAAAGAGGAGAAAACCATGAAGATGTAGGGATTCATTAATGTCAAACATTTAAGAAACATGTCTCTTGTGGAAGTAACTAGAGTTAGCAATACTTGTGTTAGGTCATCATGTGAGTGAACTGTTGTCAAGATCCACACCCTTAAATATCTACTTGTGGTCCATAGATTCTTGGAATGATCTGGTGATGTGATGGTTGTTAACCTAATGTTTTTGAAGTATGAGAAGATGCCAATATTTAGAAGGCCGGGTAAACACATAAAGATACCAGACTATAAACATTTGACTCATTCTTGAAAAGCCAACATAAATCAGAAGAAGTATGAATAATCTGGGAGCCATTCAGTACCCTGGATACATAACTAAATACTATCTAATGTAATGGTTATTGGTCAGATTCACTAAGCAAGCAAACTGGGACAAGTCTCAGAATGGGTGGTAAAACTCTCCACAGGACTTTAATATCAAAAACAGGGCTTCGTGTGTACTTCAAAAATGAAGGAAGATGAGCTAACATGACAGATAGTAAAAGGAGAATAGTAATTTTTAAATGTAATAATAGATTACAGGACTGAAGAACCTAATTAAAATTATCTTAACTGAAGCAGATGCCAAACTTTGGGCAGAGTGCAGGGAATCTTAGGAAAGAAGGGGGAGAAGAAAGACCTGTAGAGGACAGGAGCTCCACAAGGAGAGCAACAGAACTAAAAACAGTAGGCACAGGAGTCTTTTCTGAGACTGATACTCCAACCAAGGACCATTCATGGACATAACTTAGAACCCCTGCTCAGATGTAGCCCATGCCAGCTCAGTGTCCAAGTGGGTTCCCTTGCAATGGGAACAGGGACTGTCTCTGACATGAACTCAGTGGCTGGATCTTTGATCACCAACTACTGAGGGGGGAACAGCCTTACCAGTCCACAGAGGATGACAATGCAGCCAGTCCTCATGAGTCCTGATAGACTAGGGTCAGATGGAAAGGGAGGAGGACCTTATCAGTGGACTTGAGGAGGGGCCATAGGAAGAAAAGTGAGAGAGAAGGTGAGATTGGGAAGGAATGAAGGAAGGGGCTACAACAGAGATAAAAGTGAACAAATTGTAATAAATAAAAAAATAAATAAAAGAAAAAAGGAAAAAATATCCAATCATAATGTATACAGTCCTGCCATATACGAAAAGCCTGTCTTACTCCAGCTACACATAGTACACAGAAGTGGTTTGTGGCAATTAAACATCAGTTTGTGTATGACAAATATATTTTATTCCATTGCCTGCAATTCATCAGGTTGGTCACATATGTCTCACAGCCTAGAAATGTTGATAAATAAACTTAAACTTATTTTATTTATTTATATTTTTACTATTACAAGGAAAAAAGCATGGGATAGTTAGATAAAGTTGGTCTGTCTAAACACTCTTATAGTGAATACAACACTTCAACATAGAGCTAATCAGTTCAATTACACTTTAATCTTTTCCTTTGAATGATTTTTCATGGTAATTTTCACAACTTGTATTCATAAAAGTAGTTAAGGTGCCTTAAGAATATGAAAATATATGAAGAATTATGTACATGAAGTTAGCAAATTTACATAAAACTTGTGCCTGAATTTGATTTTAGAAAGAAATGACTGTTAATGTGTTTTTGTCATTTATGACCAAATCAATTTTGACCATTTTAAAATATAATAGATAACAATACAAGGCACATTACTATGATTTATTCACATTAAAATCATTTATTTTATTTAAAAAGAGGCCAACCAGAACAAGGACGGTGTAGTTACTGAGACTACAAAATGCTTCTGAAGAGGTTCTCAATTTTGGTTACTCCTCTTCCACCATCTTCTGGTTACTTTTGAGAATGCAACTCTGGTTGCCCAGATGATTTTTTTTTTTCCCCAAAGTATGTTAACTTCTTATTAACCAAAGGTTTATTTCTTTGTTTTACATATACTTAGTTTTAGCCTATATATATATATATATATATATATATATATATATATATATACATGCACAACTATTAACTGATGGTTTATATTAAAATATAGTTAAGATACTATATATATATATATCATAGTAATGTACCTGAATTTAAAAATGATCACAATTAATTTGATCATAGTTGACAAGAAACACGTTTTCACATTTTTAAAATCAAGTTTAGAAAAAAAATCAAGTTTAGACACATTTTATATAAATTTGCTAACTTATGTTTAGATTAAATATATATGTGTGTATTTAATATATATATATATTATATATATATATATATTTAGAGAGAGAGAGAGAAAGAGAGAGAGAGAGAGAGAGAGAGAGAGAGAACCTATCCATCAGTTAATATATGTTTTGGAAATTGTATATGTACTGCACTGTGTATTTTTATATTTTGTGGCAAATGTATTAGTCTGCCATAAAAAGGAAGTGAAGACTGATAGCTTAGCCTGTGGGCATCTAGTTTTTTTTTCTCAGAAACCTTGAGTCTGAAATGTCAAGCTCAAGGTCTTTCTAAGGCCATCTTTGTAAGCCTCTTTTCTGGCCTGCAGTTGGCAGTCCTCCAAGCATGAATGAAACAAGCATAAAAATACAGTGTTTTTTATTCTCTAACAATCTTTTCTGTATGAGGAACACATTGTAACACCATTGTTCATTCACTGACTTGATAAAAGATCCCTCTTGAAATAACCATATTAGGGAGAGTAGGTATGGATAAACAAATTTTGAATGATCATAATTAAATTAGTTACAGTACGGGTGTGACATAATCCAAACTTTATTTCAAAAATCAAAAAACAGTCTTGGAATACTCATCATCATGTACTGTAAACTCTTCACTGCTAGGTATAGTCATTTGCTCTTCAATGTTTATTAATAAGTAAGGAACAGTTTATAATTTGCTTACAAATATGTTCTGCACATTATATTTCCAACATTAAGACTCAAATAATGGATCTCAACTCTTTTCATGTTTAGGTATGGAAAGAAAATTATGATTTGATATCTGACTCTATAATAGACTAGACTTTACAATTAAGAGGCCACAGATGCCCAAACCAATACCAGTCAAAATCATGAGTGCTGCCCGAGAGACACAGCCATGATAATCGTGTAACTTTTCCAAGCCAGTATAGAAACTCAGGTAAACTGGAAAATCTCTGACTTAGAGAACCAAATTCTTAATGCTAAGAACCTGACTAATTACATTAGTGTGTTCTCTCCCTATGAAGAGAAGACACTCAAGAATTTACGTCATTTTGCCAACTTCTTTTCATTGTAGTTCTTAGTCATATTTTATTTTTAGAACTTTTAAAATACATAATGTTAAATTTATGATTATAAAAATAAATGGTTTAATATTTGAAATAATTTCAGTAAAATCAACATTAAAGTAAGACTATATAAAACACATTGTTTCATTGATTACTGCAGAGGAGATTGCAGGTAATTTTGCTTTTATTTTATTTTAATTTAATTTTTATTATTATTTACATTTTATTAACTCTGTATCCCGCTCCCTCATTCCTTCCCAAACCCACCTTCCCTCCCTCATCTCCTCCCTGCCCCTTTCCAAGTCCACTGATTGGGGAAGACCTCCTTCCCTTTCATCTGACCCTGTTTTATCAGGTATCTTCAGGCCTAGCTGCAAAGTCCTCCTCTATGACCTAGTAGGCCTGCTCCTCCCGTGAGGGTTGGGAGGTCAAAGAGCCAGCATTGAGTTCCTGTCAGAAATAGTCCCTGTTCCCCTTACTATGGAAAACCAATTGGTTATTGAGCTACCATGGGCTACATCTGAGAAGAGGTTCTAGGTTATATCTACACCTGGTCCTTGGTGGAGTGTCAGTCTCAGAAAAAATTCCTGTGTCCAGTTATATTTGGTCCTTGTGGAGCTCCTATCCTTTTCATGTCATACTAATTCCCCCTTCTTTCATATGATTCCCTGCACTCAGCCCAAGGTTTGGTTATGAGTCTTAGTATCTGCTTTGATACACTGTTAGGTAGAGTCTTTCAGAGGCCCTCTGTGGTAGGCTCCTGTCCTATTACTTGTTTTCTTCTATGTCCAATGCACATCCCATTTGTCTTTCTAAGTGAGGATTGATCATCTTACCCCGGGACTTCTTTCTTGTTTATCTTCTTTAGGTGTATAGATTACATTATGTTTATCATATCTTATAGGTCTATATAAGTGAGTATATACCATGTGTGTCTTTCTGCTCGTGGGATACCTCACTCAGAATGATCTTTTCTAGATCCCACCATCTGTCTGCAAATTACATGATTTCCTCATTTTTGATTGCTAAGTAGTATTCCATTTTGTAAAAATACCACAATTTCTGTATCCATTCCTCCATTGATGGACATCTGGGTTGTTTCCAGGTTCGGCTATCACAAATAAAGCTGCTACAAACATGGTTGAGCAAATGTCCTTGTTGTGTATTTGAGCAAATTTGGGGTATATGCCTAGCAGTGTGGTATAGCTGGGTCTTGAGGAACCACTATTTGTAATTGTCTGAGAAATTGCCAGATTGACTTCCAAAGTGGTTGTACCAGTTGCTTTTTTTTTTTTTTTTCTTTGTCACTTTTTTGTTAACTTTAAAAACTGGTTTTCATCTTTTCGGTATATGCCCAGGTATAGCTAGATCTTGAGGTAGTGCTATTCCCAATTTTTGGAGAAAGCACAAGATTGATTTCCAAAGTTGTTGTACAAGTTTGCACTCTCACCAGCAATGGAGAAGGGTTCCCCTTTCTCCACATCTTCTCCTACATGTGTTGTCACTTGAGTTTTTATCTTAGCCATTCTTATGGGTGTAAAATGGATTCTCAGAGTTGTTTTGATTTTCATTTCCCTGATTACTAAGGATGTTGAACATTTCTTTAAGCACTTCTCTGCCATTCTATATTCCTCTGTTGAGAATTCTCTGTCTAGATCTGTACCCCATTTTTAATTGAATCATTTGGTTTGTTAGTGTCTAATTTCTTGAAGTCTTTATATATTCTGGATATTAACCCTTGATCAGATGTAGAGTTGGAAAGGATATTTTTCCTTTCTCTTGACTGTCATTTCATTCTGTTGACAGTGTCTTTTTATTTTGAGAAGGTTTTCAGTTTCACGAGGTCCCATTTATTAGGACATTTGCTCATCTATGTTCATAGAAGCTTTATTTGTGATATCCAGAATCTGGAAACAACCTAGATGTTTCTGAACAGAGGAATGGATGTAGAAATTGTGGCACATTTACACAGTGTAATACTACTCAGCTATTAAAAACAGGGAAATCATGAAATTTTCAAGCAAATGGATGGAAGTAGAAAAGATCATCCTGAGTGAGAAACAGAAATAGAAAGACAGGCATGGTTTACACTCCCTTACAAGAGGATATTAGCAGTATAATACAGGATAGCTATAGTAAAATTTACAGACCTAAAGAAGCTAAACACTAAGGAGGATCCTAGGGTGGATTAACAGAGGAAACAGGATGGAAGCCTACTATAGATCTTACTAGAAAGGATCTACCCAACAGGGTATCACAGGAGATGCTAAACTCAAAGCCACACTTTCAGCAGAAGGCAGAGAGTCTTATGGAAGAAGAAGAGGGATAGAAGGACATGGAGGGGACAGGAGTCCCACAAGAAGACCAACAAATCTTAAAACCTGAGCCCAGGTGGTCACACAGAGACTGATGCACCAACCAAGGATTATGCATGGAGAGGACCTAGACCCCTTTTTCAGATGTAGCCAATTGGCAGCTTAGTCTCCATGAAGGCTCTGAGTAAGGGGAGCAGGGGCTGCCTCTGAGCTCTTTGATCATTTGCCCCTGGCAATGCAGTCTTGCCAGGTCACAGAGGAAGAGGATCCAGGCAGTCTTGCTGAGACTTAATAAGCTATAGGTAGATGGCAGAGGAGGAGAACTCCCCTTTCAGTGGACTAGGAGAATGGGATAAGGGGAAGAGGAAGGGAGGGCTAGACTGGGAGGAGTTGAAAGAGGGGGGTTCAATCAGGATATATAATGAATATACTGTAAAAAAGATTTTAAAAATATTTTATATTTTCATATTCTGTTTGATATGGACTACCACCTCCCTTCCATAATCATCTGTTGATTCTCTAACTTTTGTCTAATTATATTAAAGATTGGGGTTACTAAGGCATGATTAATTTAAATTTTGGCCTGTAATGTGAAGCTCTGTTTAAATAGTCAGTGTTTGTTTTTTTGTTTTTTTTTTGTTGTTGTTTTTTTTTGTCTTTTCTCAAATATACATTGATTCTGAAAAGGTACAGATGTATTTCTTTTTTTTTATCATCTTTTCTTTTTTTTTATTACATTTTATTAAATCTGTATTCCAGCCGTGCCCCGATCCCTCATTCCCTCCCAGTCCCTCCCTCCCTCCCTCATCACTACTGTGCCCCTTTCCAAGTCCACTGATAGGGGGGGACCTCCCCCCATTCATCTGATCCTGTTTTATCAGGTATCTTCATTGAGTCAGTGTTTTTTAACACAGGGATAAAAGCATAAGAAATGGCCCTAGCAACTATGTGAGAAAGATGCAGGAATCTGTAAGTCAGACAGTCAACCTTATCAGGTAGACTAGGTAATATTAGATATATGAACTCAAAGTTGAAAAATCAAATTTATTCCTTTTGTGTAATGAAGTCAGCCTTAGCATTTTGTTATAGTACTTTGTGCTAATCAATACAACCTTATAAGTTTCAAAACACGACACAGTTCTTTAGTATACCCCACATTCACATACACAAACACACTAATAGCTTTATTGAACTATTAGTATCTGAGTACTTTTCCTTGTAGCAATGTATAATTGTCTAAGCTCTTTAGACTCAAAAAAGCTAAAAATATCACTGAATGCCTCATACATTTCTGAAAAATTTCAATGATAATTTATGGTAATTTTGATCCTTTATCAGAAACTGACATGAAAGGTTAGGCTTCAGAGACAGTGTCACATTTGCCTGATATGCTTCTAGAATTACTTTGTCTCCTGAAGGATCAGAGCTCCATTCCTGAGGCTGACTTTCATGGTCTGATACCAAATCAATCTAATTTTGACTCTTAGAATAGAGAGAGCTTTTGTACAGCTCTCTATGGCCTTTTCTCTGGTTTCTTCCTTTTACCCAGTCTCTCCAAGGTGAGCACTTTTCTCAGTTATACAATTTGCATCTATTTGTCAGTATAGAACAATCAATATATCTTTTGAAACATTGTGAGTTCAGGATGCATTATTATTTACTCACATAGTCACTCTATGAAGAATTTTAATTATCCATTGTCCCTAACATATATATATCAACTAACTATTTAAACTAAAACATTTCCCATTAGGTACTTTATACATAATTCTCTATGGCTAAATTCACATATATAAACCCATACTGCCTTTATTAACATTATGGATACGTAGCAGTGATCACACTGTTTTAACAAATCATATAGCTGAGTTACCTGTTGAAATGAACTGATATTTATATATCAGTTATATATATCAAATAATATTCATTTTCCATAATGGGGAATTAAAACAATATAACAAAATTTACATTAGAATTTTTAGTCTCCCATATAAAAATACAGACTAGAAATAAAAATGTTTCACTAAGTGAAATGAAAGTGACAGCTGGTCTACGTCTTTCTGGAGGCTGTAGAGAAATGCAGTACTCTAGCTTTTACAGATTCTAGCAGACATCACATTTCACAATAATGGCCTCAAGCTCTGGGACACCCTTTACATTAAGATCATTTACAAAATCAAAAAAGATGGAGCTTTCTTTCTCTGTCACTGCTTTAATAGAAGAAAGCTGAAGTAAATTTCAGTGTTGATAGGACTCACTTGAACATTAAGTGATCACTTCTTCTCAAGTCACTTGGCTTATTGAAACTTGTAAATACATTGTGCTGTAAAAGGTTAAAGAAGATTCTCAAAGATAAAGATATGGCTGCCTCTGGCAGGAGTTGAGAACATTATACATTCTGTTACAAGAAATACACAAACAACAAAAATATTTTTTCTTCTATCTATCCAGAAAATGTTTCTATCCTAGTCCTTGGAAGATAACTTAATTTCCTAGATGCCATCTTGTATCATGTTGTCTGTCTACAAAACAAAATTTCAAATTCCACCATACTTCACACTTTATTCATGTCCTGCTTTTTGTGTTAGGTACATACTGTAAGCTCAACCCTCTCCCATATATCACATTTCATCAAGTGATGATTACCAGATGTTGTAGTGAATTGTGTCCTAGGTTCATGTATTTTAACATTGTTTGTTTGTTTGTTTTGTTGTTGTTGTTACTACCTCTGTTTTGAAAAGTATGGTACTTTTAGACAGTGGATCCTTGTTGAAGAAAATCATCATAAAGGGGAAAGGGAGGAGGCATTAAGAGTTTATATCCTCAAACCACTTCCTGTGTGATAAAATGTGATCAGCCATCTTCTTTCTGCTATTACCCTGTTCTCTCTCATCAGTATGGACATTGATTCTGGAGACATGATACAAGGTGAACTCTTCCATCCATAATTGCTTTTGGTAACTGTTCTATAAAATTAATTAATTAATTAATTAATTAATTAATTAATTTACTTTATATCCCAATTGCAGCTTCCCTTTCCCTCTCTCCTTCCAGACCCATCACCTCCCCTCCCCTCCTTCTATGCCTACCTCCATTTCTCCTCAGAAAAGAGGAGGTCTCCCACGGATATCAAGTTGCAATAGGACTAGGCACATCTTTTCCTATTGTGGCTAGATGAGGCAACCCAGTTAGAGATAAGGGATCCCAAGGCAGGCAACTGTTAAATGTATGTCTAAGTCCATCCCATGTATGTTCTCTCATTGGCGATTTAGTCTCTATGAGCCTCCATGGGCTTAGGTTAGTTGATTCTGTAGGTTTACTCATGGTGTCCTTGACCTCTATGGCTCCTTCAATCCTTCCTTCACCTCTTTCACAAGATTCCACAAGCACTCTTTGATGTTTGGCTGTGGGTCTCTGCATCGGTTTCCATCAGTTGCTGGGTGAAGCCTCTCAGATGGCAGTTAGGCTAGGCTGCTGTATGCAAGCATAGCAACATCCTTAATTATGTCAAGGGTACACTCTCTTCCTCATGGCATAGGTCTCAAGCTAGGCACCTCCATTGAAAGCCTTTTCTCATTACAGGAGATGGCAGTTTCAGATTCTTTATCCCTCATTCCTCAGGGTCTTACCTGAGTCACCCTCATTGTTTTCTAGGAGTTTTCACTGTCCTAGGTTTCTAGTTCTTCCCTGAAATGACCCTCAACAAATTCCAGTTCCCTCTCCCAATACTCTCTCCCTATATACTAATCCCACTAGATCTTTTCTACTCCTCTTCCTACCCCTCCTCAACCCAGCTCCCTCCTTTCAGTAATAGTGTTTTTAAATACAGCATCATCAACAACAATAAAACTGATAAAGAAGTGGTTATCAGAGAGAGCAGGGTTGTTTCAGTAGAGATCCTGAACAATTTTGTTTGTGTCTTTTGTTTGGTTTTGTTGCTGAGAAATATGGAAGACTTTGAAATTTTGAATTAAAGAAACAATTGATGGTGGCAAGTAAAGCTTAATTAGCTATTGTAGTCTGAGCCTGTGAGATAGCAGTTCTGAGTGTATTGCCAATCATGAAGACCCTGGTCTGGTCCATAAGGTTTCTTGGAAAAACCCTGATCCTTTAGCAACTGGGCTAAAAAACATTCATGTGGTATTTGAGCAAAAATGATCTGACAGACAGCACAGACCAGAGACCCAAGGTTAACTTTAAATACTGTATTCTGTAATCTAAAAGTAATAAAGAATATTACTTTTTGTATTCTTGGGACTTGCCTTGTCCAGCCTGTATTGAGGGGTATTTGCTTTGACTTATTATATCTTGTCTGGTAGTGTTCCGTTGTTTTCTCTTGGAGGTCTGCTTCTTTCTGAAGAAGAAAATGAGGGGGAGGGGTGGATCTGGAGGTGAAGGGAGGTGGAGAGGAGTTAGGCAGGGTAGAGAGAGGGGAAGCTGTGTTTGGAATGTACTGTATTAGCGAATAATAAATAAAACATAAAATAAAAAAAAATTCTTTGGTAGAGAAAATGCAGCATAGTTGCATTTTCTACAACTACATAGTTGCATTTTCTACAATCTACAGTTGGTGGTAGATTATTACTAAATACTTTAAGAACTTTGTACTCAAAAAAAAAGATGAATAAAAAGATATGGAAATGGACAGATTGAAGAGAAAGTTTAACATCACAGACAAGGTATATATTGAAAAACTAATAAGGGGAGGTAATCAAAAAGCCAGACACTGAGTTCATGTCAGGACAGCACCTGTAAAACTTACCAGGGAGCTCACTTGGAATTTGAACAGACAATCAGTTTCCTTTGAACAGGGAGTCTAAGTCCTTTCCATGCATGGTCCTTGGTTGGAGTATAGGTCTCTGCAGGACCCCCTGGACCCAGATATTTTGCCTCTGCTGTTCTCCTTAAGTTCCTGTCTTATCCAGATCTATCTCCCTCTTCTTCCATAAGGATTCTGTCACTTAACCAAAAGTTTGGCTATGAGTCTTAGAATCTCCTTCCATACCCTGGTGGGTAGAGTCTTTCAGAGGTCCTCTGTGGAAGATTCCTGTCCTGTTCCTTGTCTTCGACTTCCAATGTCTATGCTGCTTGCCCTTCTGAATGAGGATTAATCATCTTCCCCAAGGAAACATGAAATCTGTAGGCCTACGGCGGTAAATTGAAAAGATCATCTTGAGTGTGGTAACCTAGAAACAGAAATACACATATGATTTATAATCACTTAAAAGTGGATATTAGCCCCATATAATATAGGATAAACAAACTAAAATCAATGCTCCCAAAGAAGCTAACCAACAAGGAAGACCCTAGGGAAAATACTCAATCCTCATTCAGAAAGACTAATATTGAAAAAGATTAGCATCAACAAAAAGAAGGCTATAGCTATGCTGTAAAGATAAAATTCCAATTTATGAAATAGAGCCTAAAGTACTGCTTGGCCCTAGAAAGCTATTGCTTCAACTGTGCTGTTGGCAATGGAACTTGGCAGTATTAGCTACACTCTATTGTGAATTGTGTAAGAGCGACAGTTTTTTATTTGTTTGTTTGTTTTTGAATCTTCTTCTGGATTTTTTTTTCCTTCTCAATAAAGTTTATTCAGGAACCTTGAACAATCTTCTGACCCTGGGGAAAGCCAGCCCACAGCTTAAATAGCCTCTGGGTAGCCAACCCCAGTGTGCCATGTGGGCAATGCAGATAGGTCCACATACACGGAAGCAAGCCAGATCCTCAGCCTTAGCCAAATATGGAGTTGTTTGTGACAGAGAGCACTCACCATCGGGAAGGTGGAAGACGGAAACCAGCTCCATCTTTAAGGCGCGGCATTATGCAGCTCTCTACAGTTCCCCCTTTTTTGTTTTAGACGCATCAGGCAAAATAGAGGTCTGATCTCTGATATTAGAAATAAATTGGGACTTTGTACAGATGTTCATTTAGGTGTCATCCACCCAAAGAGCATCAGACCCGTCCGATACCTTTCTCTCAGAGGTGGGACCTGGGGCATCAACCCGCATGCAATCAGACATGCTCTTCTCTGGGTCGAGAGCAGCTGACCCTGAGTGCAGTGCTTAGCCTCGCATCCTGAGCGTAACATTTTAGCTCCCATGCTTGGAGAGACTGTCCTGCTTCAATGGCTGTAAAGGCCTGAATGATCATGGCTGCATTACGCTGTTGTGAGACTCTATTCTTGCATATTCACCACAGGCAAACCAAGGAGACCAACACCAGAAGGCCTGCTAATGCTCCCATGCCCGCCCATTCCTTCAGATGATTCATGGCTGCAGCAATCCATGATGATAATCCTGTGGCTAGTCCTGCGTCCACTCTGGTAGAATTTACCGTAACAATGGCCACTTTCAGCTGCTCCATCATAGTATCGAGTTTTAGAGAGCCCTGAAGCTAGACAATGTGTGACAGGACTGGACTGTTTACAAGGTTGGTGTAAGCCATTGCATGAAGCAATGAAGGTGCAGCCTGGATTACAGTGGAGAGCCAAAGAGCATGCTAGAGCCATACATCAACTGTATGCTGTGAGAAAAATTAGCCAAAGGGATGTGTATGTTGTAAGCTTCTAAGCATCTACACTATCAGAATCTAAAACACCAGATAGTGAACACGGAGTTACAAGATCTGATGTTTGGCCTACTAGGTTTTGGTCTTGTTTTGACATTTCCTCATTGTGACATTTCCTCATTGTGCCCTGTTTTGAAATGAGAATGTATAATTTTGACAATGACTATTGAAAGTATGTAATCTGTGTTTTATTTTTTTCAGAGGATCACACTTCAGAGATTGCTTTGAATCTCAGAAGACACTTCACAGTTTTAAACAGTGTTGAGACAAACACTATGGGAACTTTTACAGTTGGTTAAAGTGCATGTTGTGCTATGAGATGACCATGTGTCCCTGTAGACAAAAGGATCAAATGGTTTGGACCTTTGCAGGAGATAGTAGTCACAAGGGGCAGGCTTTTAGTTCACTGCTCTACTTCCCATTTACCTTTCAGCTTCTTGAGTGATGAAGTGAGATCAGACAGTTTCTTATTTAAGTTAATTGCTCCCATGCCTTCTTCACCAGGACAGAAGCCCCCTTTGGAGCCATAATCCAAAATAAGCTCTTACTGCCATAAGCTGCTAATGGTCATGATATTTTATCACAGTAACAGAAAAGTAAGAAACACACATATACTTCAGTTTTTCATTTATTCTTCAGTATTTTATTTACACAATCCACAGAAAACTCTTTCATCCACTTAGTGTCTCTCAGGTCTTGGTAAAGCAAAGATACTTCTTTGTTTTTTTCCAAGATTTCCTTTATAAGTATTAATAACAGATGTTAATATGGCCTTTACCTTGTCAAATCTTTTTGTCATCTTTCTTCATGTATACATGAAAATACATAACTTGTGTTTTCACTGCCAGATTTTCTCATTCTTTAAGTGGCAATATGCTTTTCAGAGTATACTTTTAGTGAAATATTAGCAATATTACCTTCCTTTATTTTTTTTTTCATTTAGAAACTACTTGTAGAAAAAATAACTTTGTTGCCTTTCCAAACATTCAGAAAGTTTTGGTCCTTATGAACAAAGTAATGTCATATTCTCCTTAATGTATTTTCATAAAAAATTCATCATCAACATCAACTTGTCACACTAGTTCCATATTTAATCTCCACCATTACCTTCACCCCATTGTCTCCTGTATTTATTCAAGGTATTCCAAACCTACTTTTAAACTTTTAAACATTCTTTCCTCTGAATTGCTTAAAATGATTGGACAGAAAATCACATACATTCTCACTCACACACATGCAAAACTCTCAAACAAACATTCAAGTCTCCTTAAACATAAGAGTGATAAAAATGTATATGTAGTATAGGATTGAAATTTTTGATAATTATCAGGGTTTCCAGATGTTTTTTTTTAATTTTTTTATTTTGTACCATATACTATTATTATTATTATTATTATTATTATTATTATTATTTACATTTTATTAACTCTGTATCCCAGCTGTATCCCACTCCCTGATGGTGACCATAAAATCATCCAATAGTCCTTATAGTTTTTCAGATTTGGGGCTTTAGAATTATGCCACCTACTGATCTTCTTTTCCTACTCTTCCCATTAACTTAGTTGTCCTCTCCTCCGGGCTAGGATATCCATCCTATTCTTTCCTTTGCTCAGCATTGTGGCTGGTTGTTTTATTGAAAATACAGAGAACAAATAGTGGCATGTTTACACAAACATGAGACAGGTGATGCTTAGAATATGCATCATAATGCAAAGTCTGGATTGAAACCAGATAGTGGAGTAGATAAATCAGCAGAGAGAGAGATCACCAGGAGAGAACTTCGAACCACGAGGAGAGATGAACTGGACCTAAGATATGACTAAAAGCAAGTATAATGGATGAAATCCAAATGGTAGGAAACTATGCAGGCTTGGAGGTTTAAGATAGAAAAATCATTGTCCAGCATTGTGCTCTAGGTTAACTAAATAAAAATAAATAAATAATAAAAAAGAATTAGACCACCATCTTGCTTCCTTCTGATGACCTTATGTTGAAATAGGCTCCAATACCTATACCAGTTGTTTTTTTCCTCAGAGAAGCCTACCATAGGATATCTCAGACTCTATCTTCGCATAAGCAAATTCCCCTAACTGCTTCTATCTGTCTATCTATCTATCTATCTATCTATCTATCTATCTATCTATCTATCTTCTATTTATCTATAATGTTTATGCCTACATCTATCAATAAAGCATAGATATATAAATATTTTATTAATTAATATATTTATTTACTCTACATCTTGATAAAAGCTTTCCTTCCTTCCTCTCCTCTCAGTCCCTCCCTCTAAGGTCCTGCCCATTGATCTTTTTGCCCTTTCTCCAAAGAAAAAAAGAAGAATTCCCATGGATACCAACCAGTCCTGGCATATCACCTTACCCAGTCTCATCTTCTCCTCTTGAGGCTAGACAAGGCAACCCAGTTAGGAGAAAGGGTTAAAAAGGCAGGCAACAGAGTCAGAGACAGCCCCTGTTCCTGCTGTTAGGAGTCCTACATGAAGATCAGGCTGCAAGACTGCTACATGTGTGCAGAGGAACTAGAACTGACTCCCTATGCTCTCTCTTTGGCAATTTAGACACCATGAGTTTCTATGGGCCCATGTGAATTGATTCTATATGTGTTCTTGACCTCTTTGGCTCCTTCAATCCTTCCTCCACGTCTTCCACAGGATTCTCCAACCTCCACATATTGTTGGCTGTGGATCTGTTGATATTCATTGTTGGGTGACACCTCTCAGATGACAGTTACGATAGACTCCTGTCTGAAAGTTTGTCAGAATATCATTAATAATGTCAGTGGTGAGCACATGTTAGAGATCTCATGGCATGAGTATCAGGGTGGGCCAGTCATAGGTTGGCCATTCCATCAATTTCTGCTCCATCTTTAGCCCTGCTCCTCTTGTAAGCAGGAGAAATTGTGAGTCAAAGGTATGTGTCGCTAGGTTGTTCTTCCAGTACCTTAATTGGAAGTCTTTCCTGAGTCCATATCTCCCATTGCTAGGAATTTTAGGTAGTATCACCCTCAGCTTCCTGGGAGTGTCCATTGTCTTAGGGTTATAGCTCATCCTAGAGATGCTCTCCCATTCCAGTTCTCTCTCCCAGTACTTTCTCTCTTCATCTTCACCCCACATGATCCCTGCTGTGCCCATCCCCAAACCCTTCCTCTGACAGACTTATCTCACCATTCTCCCCCAGACATTTATTCTGTTTCCCCTTCTCAGTGAGATTCAAGTGTATCCTCTTGGGCCCTCTTTGTTTCTTAGCTTGTGAGTTGTAGCATAGTTATCCTGTACTTTATAGCTAATATCCACTTATAAGTGAGTACATAACCATTTTTGTCTTTCTAGGTTCAGGTTACCCCACTCAGGATGATCTTTTCTAGTTCTATCCATTTGCCTGAAAATTCATGATGTCATTGTTTCTATAGCTAAGTAATATTCCATTGCTTAAGTGTACCACATTTTTTTTTATCCATTCTTCAGCTGAGGGACATCTAGGTTGTTTTCAGTTTCTGGTTTTTACAAACAAAGCTCCTATGAATATAGTTGCAAAAGTGTCTTTGTGGTATGTTAGAGTATCTTTTAGGTATATACACTGAAGTAGTATAGTTAGGTCTTGAGGTAGCTCTATTCCCAATTTTTCTGAGAAATGGCCAAACTGATTTTGAAGGCAGTTCTACAAGTTTGCAGTCCCACCAGCAATGGAGGAGTGTTTCTTTTGCTCCATATCCTCGATAGCTTGAGTTTTTTATCTTAGCCATTATGATGAGTGTAAGATGTAATCTCACACTTGTTTTGATTTGCATTTCCCTGATGACTAAAGATGTTGAACATTTTTAGAAATTCCTCTGCTGAGAATTCTATATTTAGATCTCTACCTCATTTTTCCACTGGGTTATTTGGTTTGTTGATATATATTTTCTTGAATTCTTTATATATTTTAGATATCAGCCTTATGTCAGATGCAGGGTTGGTGAAGCTCTTTTCCTGCTCTTTCAGCTGCTGTTTTGTCCTACTGACGGTGTTCTTTACCAATCTATCATCTAATCTTCCTATTCATATATTAATTTTTCAACCCACTAGGATTTGACTCTCCTAGATAAACATGGGATAATTTTGGGAGATTGACTCTGGTCAATGTCATAATACTTCCACATTTGATCATTAGCTTTAGGTTTGAAGCCACTTCTCAAAGGATAATGACATACATTAAATAAATATATTGTAAATTAAACTATTTTGAGAGAAAATCAGAAAATGGTGTACATAAATAGCAATTATTTCTTCTCAATGTACCAGTAATACTTAAAGAAATACCAAGAAGTTTATAAATATATAAATGGAATTCTCTTATAATGGAATGAGTTTAAATGGAATTCTCCTATAATTGGGATAATGCCTTTTTCAGAAAACATAGCCTATTAAATAGGAACATACAACCTGTAATGTTTATGCCTAATGGCTAACTTTCATAGTTATGTAATATTCTGTGCATGCTATTTAGGGATAAGAGAGTCATCAAAAGTGTCACCTAGCCTTGAAATTTGCTAGCTACAATAATTATGTCCTATGAATGAATTTCCATTAATGCAATGAAGACAAGAGTATTTGTGAATAACCACTTACTTTATGATTATATTTAAAGTTGGTCTGACAAGTTAAAACTCATGTTTTGTACTGTTAACTGGGCCAAGAACATAAAACTATTTAGGATAGAAGCCCCAAAGGAGAACCAATGGTATTTTTCAGCTAAATGAAAACTGCAATAAACTTCTCTCTAAATTCTTGTCTTTCCATCATAGATTAGTATATCTGGCAAGCCTCATCAAAGAAAGTACTTTTGGAAGCAGCTAGTGATTAGGATAGAGACCCACACCTGTGTACAATGCAAAGAATAAGGATCTGTGGAGGGATCATATCTACATGGGACATTAATATCACAGTCTCTGGTCCAAAGGCTTAATACTCAACAGAAAGATGGGGAAATAACGATGGTAAAAGCTAGAAGTACTGATTATATGAAAGAAGTAGTATTTGCTGGACATGAAAAGACAATTTGCATGTTCTATGACTGCATGCTCCATTTTTTCACAAGATTAAGACTTCTACAATACCAGGAAGAATGAAAATAGACATTGCAAAGTCCCACACCTCACTGGGATGGCAATTATTATTTAAGAAAATAATTGGCAACTGATGGCTGCTGGAAAGAAGAGAGAGTCAGCTTTAGCCAGGAAGATACCCATGCTCCAGTGGACTATCCTACACCTATGAGTACAAAAGCAGAATTATGTAAGTTCAGTGGATTTTTCAAAGTAGAAATAAATATTGGAGGAGACAGTGCTGAGAGAAATAAGGAAAGAATTAAAGAGGAGGGAATGGAGGTGTAAACTTGATCAAAGCACATTTTATGCATTCATGAAATTCTCCAAAACAACATTTTTCTTTAAACAGTTGAATGAATATATGCCAAAGTGGATGGAGCCAGTATGTTCAAATGTAGTTCTATTAGAAGTTCCAAGAACAAATTTAGAATACTTGCTGGCTTCCTGATGTTTAAACAATTGAAATTAATCTGCATAATTGGATATGTGATGAATTTAGAGAGCCCAAAGTAAAGATGTCAGTGAGAAGTGCTTCTGCAAATTATGTGGGGAAATAGTCCTGTCAGCTAATCAAGGCAAGAACTGACAAGCAGACACCATCCTTTTGGTTAGAGCTTTAACTCATCATCCAAGACTAAATGCAGAGATGAGAAGTTAAAAAAAAATGCTCCATGGTTTACTTTTTAAAAATTAAAATAACCACAGGGGCCTTTGACTCTACTCAGAAGGGTATGGAAGATGCTGAGACTCATAAGCAAACTTTGGGCATAGTGCAGAGAATTTTATGAAAGAAGGGGGAGATGAAAGACTTGGAGGCTACCGCAAAGACTGAAATACTCTACCTAGCAGTGTTTCAAAGCAGACACTAAGACTCATAACCAAACCCTCAGCAGTGTGCAGGGAATCATATAAAAGAAGGGGAGTTAGTATGATATGGAAAGGATAGGAGCTCTACAAGGACCAAATATACCCGGGCACAGGGTCTTTTCTGAGACTGATACTCAACCAAGGACCATCTATGGATATAACCTGGAACTTCTGCTCAGATGTAGCCCATGGTAGCTCAGTAACCAAGTAGTTTTCCAAAGTAAGGGGAAGAAGGACTATTTCTAACAGGATCTCAAGGTCAGGCTCCTTGACTCCCCGCCCACCCCCAGGGGAAGAGCAATCCTGTTAGGTCACAGAGGAGGACTCTACAGCCAGCCCTGAAGATACCTGATAAAACAGGGTCAAATGAAAGGGGAGGAGGTCCTCCCCTATCAGTGGACTTGGAAAAGGGCAGGGAGGAGACCAGGGAGGGAGTGTGGGGTTGGAGAGGGAATGAGGGAGCTGGGACAAAAGAGTTAAAAAGCTGGGACACGGAGTTAACAAAATGTAACTAAAAGAAAAGTAAAATTAAAAAAAAAAAAAAGAAAGACTTGGAGGGACACTCTACAAGAAGAGTAACAGAACCAAAAAAATCAGGGCACAGGGGACTTTTCTGAGAGTGATACTCCAACCAAGGGCTATGTATGGAGATAACCTAGAATCTCTGCACAGATATAGTCCATGGCAGCTCAGTCTCCAAGTGTGTTCCTTAGTAAGGAGGCAGTGGCTGTCTCTGACTTGAACTCTGTGTCTGGCTCTTTGATCACCTCCCCCTGGGGGGTAAGGGGAGCATCCTTACCAGGCCACAGAGGAAGATAATGCAGCCAGTTCTGATGAGACCTGATAGGCTAGGTTCAGAGCAAAGAGGACAACCTCTATTAGTGTACTGGAGGAGAGGCAAGGTAGGAGAAAAAGAAGGGAGAGTGGGATTGGGAGGGAATGAGGAAGAGGGCTACAGCTGGGATACAAAGTGAATAAATTGTAATTAACAAAAAAGTAAAAAGAATAAATTAAAAAAAGAAAAATTAAAATAACATTCCGTCACTTCTCCCTTTTTTTCTATGCCCAACTGTTCCCACTTCCCCCACTCACATGCAAGTCACTGGCAATTCCTAAACGTGAAGTTCCTGCGGTGCTCGCTAGATGGACATCCTGGAGGCATGTAAGCCAAAGTTTCTGTGAGGAAAGGTGCGTTTAAGTAACTTTGTGTAAAATTATGCTGTTTTCTGTATCTAAACACACATAAGCATCAGAATTGTAGTTCCTCTCAGAATGAACAGTGTGGCTCAATACACAAATCTACTGTACATACAGTACACGAATGCCTGTTAGGAATCTTAAAGACTGCCTTCACACAGATTACTAATTTCTTATATAGAACACTATGTCAAATTAGGAATGTGCAATTACATTTGTGTCAAAAGTCTAGGCATGCTGACTGGAAACTACAAAGGGATCTTAATTTCCTGTATCATGTCACTATACCCTGGAAAGATCTCCACATGCAAATTCAAACT
The DNA here is from genome assembly GCA_010120015.1 of Rhombomys opimus. NCBI lineage: Eukaryota > Metazoa > Chordata > Mammalia > Rodentia > Muridae > Rhombomys > Rhombomys opimus. The sequence goes on along the minus strand of REGO01000458.1, from coordinate 947,475 downwards.
CACAAACATAAATGTGATAAATTTAGAGAGTTAATTGTGATAACAACTTATTAACATTTAATCTTTTTTTACTCATGTGTGTGTGTGTGTGTGTGTGTGTGTGTGTGTGTGTGTGTGTTTAACAGTATGGTACCTGAGTGCAGGTATTTGAAGGTGATGCTGGTGTTACTGGCATTGTGAATTGACATTGCTCCTCTGAAGTGAACTCAGGTTCTATGGAAGAGCAGGAAGCACTCTGAACCACTGAGCCCCTGTTATCAATCATATTTCGTATTTTCACAATCTATAGTTCTGAACCTATCTAAACTAAACTTTTGTTCATACCATTTTTATCAATGTATTATTTCTGTTTACTTATGATAACTAAATAAAACTCCTTTTATTTAGGCCTTGCTAATTTTCATTCTTTTAAACATAGTTTTGCATTTTATAAACTACATTAGGACACTAATTTTTATTTTTCTATGAGTACAACATTCAAACAATATAAACCATCAATATATGCTTTTGAGAAATCCCATCTTATATGCTGAACTTGAATTCTTTAGCTAAACATTTCCTGTTTCAATTTTTTTTTTATTTTATCTCTTCTTGTTGAACAAAGAACCTTTGTCAGGCTTTAGTTCTCAATGAAGGTTTAGGATTATTGACACAATATCTTCCAAACTAATATTTTAGATCTATAATTATGTCTTCTGTGTTTTGTGAAAAGCCTGTTAAAATGTTATCTATAAAATGTGTCTGTGTATTTTACAGCTTTTCTACTCCAGTCTCTGCCACCATTTTCTATCATTCTCATTTTTTCTATATCAATATGAAGGGTTAAATTGTAATCACTTAACCACTGAAGTTCTAGAATTTGGCTGCCTTTATTATTATCATTACATAGTAGCCAGAAGCAGAGTTTTGGCTGAAGTACATTGTTTCTCTGTTTGTTATAGCTCAGGGGTTAGTTACTAATAACTACTGCAATGTAGTTGGGTCTCTACTCTGGTTACTAACTCTAATTGTAGCTTTTTCCTATGTTATAGTCTTACTTGGGCTGCTTGTGTCCCTGACCTGCTTTAACCGGCTTTGTACTGAGCCTTACTGCTTTCTCTCTCTTTTACCACTAGATGGTACTCATATATTTTTTGTGTTTTTCAAGTACACATTTTTGTTGCTTAAATAAACAGAATTGAAGTAGTTTAGAAATATAAATGTTTCTAAATGCGTACTCTAGTTACTTTAAGTGTATTTAGTATCAAATTTATGTTTATGTATCCTGTAAAAATCAAATGTTAAATATTGTTTAGTTTCTGTTACTTGAAATTGATTTTCCACTGTCTATACAAGATCAGGTCATAGAACCAGAACTACAGTTACTGTACATTAAGTGTATATATTTAAAATTATTCAAATTATATTATATTTTGTTTTGATGCAGTTCATATTCCTTTTGTATTTTTCCTCAGCTGTTTTCACTTGAATTTTCTCCATATACACTACACAATCCTCTGAATGTTTTATTTTTTATATTATAAAACTTATTTGGATTATTGCATTTTAAGTATTATTCTATATGTATGTTTATTTAATAAATAAATGATATGTTTATATCCTTAAATTTTGTTTTATATAGTAGGAAAATAAATATGTAAAAAGTCAATAAACCTCACCACTACCATCTGGCTACTAATTTCTCTATGTTGGAGAATTCCAGGCCTTCAGACTCATTATCTTCTATTCAGTATATACTCATGTGACTGTACTAGTTGGTTTTATGTTTGTTCTATAAATCTCTACATGTAAGAGGGACTGTAACACATTATAATCTTCCAAGAGGTGATAATAATACTAAAATGGTAGCTGTTGCATGAGCTTTTCTTATGTCTTAATGTTTTCATTTTTATTTTTCTGTTTTTTGATAGAACATTTTGACAAAAGGCAACTCGGAGTAGAAAGGATTTCATTTGGTTTAGAGACCACAGAGGACACAGTACATCATGGCCCAGAAGGTGTAGCCACAGGAATGTGAGGCCAGTCTAGCAGGCATGAATCAGGGAGTGGATTTTTAGTACTTGGTTAATGAGCTGGAGAGGTCAACCCAGTATGAGGGTAACCACATTTCATGGGCTGGACTCTGGAGCTATTAAAAAGATGAGATTCAGTGAAGAAGTAGTGTACATGCACCGATCGCCACTCTCAACCCTTGATATAATGTGAGTAGATGCTTACAGTTCCCATGGACCAACTCCCCTACACTGATGCATTGTAAACTGAAATGGTGACCCAAAGAAATCATTTCTCCTTCAAATTCTTTTATCTGTGTATTTCATCACAGCAACAGGAAACAGACTTAAGATGATACTGCTCAACCCCCTATGACATAGGAAGAAAAGTGACTAGGTTACTAACGTACTTTTCTCATAAACATTTGAAATAGCTGACTTTCCAACACTTCCACAAAGCAAACGTTTAGTGATTGTTTTCCCATTAAAAGTAAGGGTTCCATAGTATTTTCAAATCTTCCGTGGGTGTGGATTGTCATGTAGTGGGGACCAATCATCTCCCCTTTCTTCGTCTGTATTTTCCAGTCCGAACAAGAGGACATACATCAACCTATTCTGAGGGAGAAAGAAATTCCAACTCATTCTGAAATATGTAAAAGCTTTGGCTCTGCCAGACAAATTCAGAATTACTGTCTGGGTTACCTCTCCTCCAGGAAAGGTCTGATTCACTGTGTGTTTTGCTGTCTCTGCGTGTGTGTGTGTGTGAGTGTGGGTGGGTGTTTGAGTGTGTGTAGTGTTTTCATACTTGTGTTTTCAAAAAAAACTTGCCTACATTCTGAGATCTTGCTTTTTCACCTTATTTTTTTTATGTCAGCAAAGAAATAGAACCCATTCCTCCAAACTTCCATCCCCCCCACTAAGACATAATTTAGAAAATGGAAAATAAAAGGATTACTGTGCATTTTATTTTTCATATTTTCATTTATTCTTTCTAGCAAGAGTCATTACTGTTTATGCAAATGAACAAAAACGTTTTTGTAAGAAAATCTACCTACTTCAAAAATAAAGAGCTCCTCTTTCTAGTACAGGGGCTTGGTTCATTTCAGCAATTGCTACAGATCTTTTACTTTCTTTTACTGTTTGTTTCCTTGGTTGCTTTAGAATTTGTTTTGGACACATAGCCTTTTTATGTAGCCTTGACTTGAGTGGAATTTGTTAAGACTAGGAAGAACTTGAACTTTCAGATGTCCATATGACTTTGCTTGTTGGTATTAAAAGTGAGCTTCACTATGGAATAATGTATATAACTTTTGATAACATTAGTCGTTATGTACAACTTCTACTTGGAGGTCAGAATAATCATACCAACCAGAACATTAAGTCATGTTTTGCCTACTGATTCAGAAACATCTAGAGACAAAACTCACTGAATGCAAAGCTTCATTTTCCACTTGATCAAAATTATTGAAAATTTGTGTGGAAACTTTTAACTCTTTAACACCAAACTTCTATTTCAAAGAATAGAAAACAATAGGTTTTTTTGTTTGTTTGTTTGTTTTTCTTATCGGTTATATTTTATTAACTCTGTATTCCAGCTGTATCCCACTCCCTCATCCCTTCCCAATCCCACCCTCCCTCATCTCCACCCTGCCCCTTTCCAACTCCACTGATGGGGGGGGCTCTTCCCCATTCATCTGATCCTGTTTTATCAGGTATTTTCAGGACTGGTTACAAAGTCCTCCTCTGTGGCCTAACAGGACTGCTCCTCCCTTGGGGGGTGGGGAGGTCAAAGAGCCAGCCATTGCGTTCCTGTTAGAAATAGTCCCTGTTTCCCTTACTATGGGAAACCAATTGGTTACAGAGCTACCACAGGCTACATCTGAGCAGAGGTTCTAGGTTATATCCATACATGGTCCTTGGTTGAATGTCAGTCTCAGAAAAGACCCTGTGCCCAGATATGTTTGGTCCTTGTGGAACTCCTATCCTTTCCCCATCATACTAACTCCCCTTCTTTCATTTGATTCCCTGTACTCTGCCCAAAGGTTTGGTCATGAGTCTTTGTATCTGCCTTGAAAACACTGCTAGTTAGAGTCTTTCAGATGCGCTCAGTAGACTCCTGTCATATGTTCAATGCACATCCCATCTGTCTTTCTAAACAAGGATTGATCATCTTACCCCATGTCTGCTCTCTTGATTATCTTTTTTAGGTGTATAGATTTCATTATGTTTATCATATCTTATAGGTCTATATAAGTGAGTATATACAGTGTTTGTGTTTCTCCTTCTGGGATATTTCACTCAGAATGATGTTTTCTAGATCCCACCATTTGCCTGCAAATTTCATGATTTCCTCCTTTTTGATTGCTGAGTAGTATTTCATTGTGTAAAAATACCACAATTTCTGTATCTATTCCTCCGTTGATGGACATCTGGGTTGTTTCCAGGTTCTGGCTATTACAAATAAAGCTGCTATAAACATGGTTGAGCAAATATACTTGTTGTGTTCTTGAGCAAGTTTTGGGTATATACCTAGCAGTGGTATAGCTGGGTCTTGAGGAAGCACTATTCCTAATTGTCTGAGAAAGTGCCAGGTAGATTTCCAAAGTGGTTGTACCAGTTTACATTCCCAAAAGCAGTGGAGGAGGGTTCCCCTTTATCCACAACTTCTCCAGCATGTGTTGTCACTTGAGTTTTTGATCTTGGCCATTCTGATGGGTATAAGGTGAAATCTCAGGTTTGTTTTGATTTACATTTCCCTGATGGCCAAAACCATTCAATGGAAAAAATACAGCATCTTCAACAAATGGTGCTGGTCCAACTGGATGTCTACATGCAGAAAAATGAAAATAGATCCATATTTATCACCATGCACAAAACTAAAGTCCAAGTGGATCAAAGACCTCAACATAAAACCAGATACTCCAAATCTGTTAGAAGAAAAAGTGGGGAACAGCCTAGAACTCATTGGCATAGGAGACAACTTCCTGAAATGAACACCAACAGCTTTAAGAGCAACAATCAATAAATGGGACCTCATGAAACTGAAAAGCTTCTGTAAAGCAAAGGACACCGTCATCAAAACAAAAGGACTACCTACAAATTGGGAAAGAATCTTCACTAACCCTTTATCTGACAGAGGACTAATATCCAGTATATACAATGAACTAAAGAAGCTGAAAAGCAGCAAACCAAGTAATCCAATTAAAAAATGGGGAACCGAGTTAAATAGAGAATTCTTGACAGAGGAATATCGAATGGCAGAGAAACACTTAAGGAAATGCTCAACCTCATTAGCCATCAGGGAAAAGCAATAGGTTTGTATGTGTGTGTATAACGTAAAATAAAAAGAGTTGGTGTTATTCTCATTTCCATTGTGTTTCCTAATTGAGAAAATAAATAGCATAAATTGTATGTTGACTGAGAGCAACCAGTACCTCCTAGAAACATTTTCCTAGACCGGAAATCCATCGGCATTTTAATGATGGTGAAACTAAGACTTCAAATATTCGAGGTTCTATATAGGGAGCAACTTTTCATTTTTATCAGTATTTATCAGCTTGGGCTGCTATAACAAATAATCACAGACTTGAAATCTGAAGCAATATGAAATATATTTCACCACAGTTTGAGAGATTAGAAAGTCCTGGCTATGCTGATAAAAACAACAAACCAACAAACTGATTCTGGTAAGAATTCTCTCTTGGTCTAAAAACAGCTACATTCTCTATTATGGTTGGGGAACTTGGGGCCTTTCAGTTCCCCAACTTTCCCAGAGAAAGAAGCATAACAATGGTATCGTGTTTTTTTTTTTTTTTTAAGTAGAACATACTTTCATCAATAATTCAAGCAGATCATATTTAACATTTCTGTTATTATTTTATTATTGTAAGCAAAACGCTATTCTTTTTTTTTAACTGAAATGAGATTTCTTTAAGTGTTTTTCTTCTTTCTATATTACAATTTATTCACTTTCTTTCCCTGCTGGAGCCCCCTCCCTCTTGTCCTCTCAGTACCAACCCCCCATCTCTTCTCCCTTGCCCCTCTCCCAGTCCACTAATAGGAAAGTTCCTCTTCCCCTTCTATCTGACCCTAGCCTATCAGGTCTCATCAGGACTGGCTGCACTGTATTGGTCTCTGCAAGACCCCTGTGGCCCAGGTATTTTGGTTTTGTTGTTCTCCTTGTGGAGTTCCCGTCTCCTTCAGGTCCTTCTATCTCCCTCTTCTTCCATAAGGTTTCTAGCTAAAGGCTATTTTTATGTAAGGTAGGCAGAGTCTGAGAACTTGCATTTAAATTCACCTTATGATGAAAATGGAGACTAAAGACAAAATGGCTACAATTATATAAAAATCTAAAGCATATGCCCTTACTGCTATGACAGATTTGTAAGCATCTGTAAATCTATCTAATCATAGCATAAACCTATTTTCAGAAACCCTTACATTATGAATCTACAATCACTCTGTCAGTCAGAGTTCTCTATGGATGTGAATTTTTATCACTGAAAGTTTATTTTACCTATTAATTTTTTTATCACAATGTGCATTATTCACTTTACATCCTGATTACAGCAACCCTCCCTCATTTCCTCCCAGTCCCTTCCTCCTACACACTTCCTCATTTTCCCATTCCCCCATCTGCTTCTCCTCAGAGAAAGGCAGGCCCCTATGGGTGGCAGTCTACCCTAGTGCATCAAGTCCTAGCAGGACTAGGCTCATCCTCTCTCACTGAGACCAGGCAACCCAGCTATGTGAAAGGGACCCAAAGGCTAGCAACAGAGCCAGAGACATCCCCCAACTCTAACTGTTAGGGGACCTGCATGAAGAACAAGTTGCATATCTGCTGCATAGGTGTAGGGGAGCTTGATCCAGCTAATGCATACATGCTCTTTGGCTGGTGGGTCAGTCTCTATGAGTCACCATGGGTCCAGGTTATTTTACTCTGTAAGTCTCCTTGTGGTGTCCTTCACTCCTGCTCCCTCAATCCTTCCTCTCATTCTTCCAGGTGACTCCCTAAGCTCTGCCTATTGTTTGGCTGTAGGTCTATGCATCTTTTTCCATTAGCTGCTGCATGAAAACAGTTATGACATATTCTTGCCTGCAAGCATAACAGAGTACCATTAATAGTATGGATGGAACTAGAAAACATCAACTTGATTTATGTAATCCAGACCAAGAAAAATACACAGAGTACATACTGTCTTATAAGTGAATATTTATTAGCCAGAAAATACAAAATAAACACTCTACAATCCACAGACTCAAAGATGCCAAGTAACAAGGAGGGTCTAAGGGAAGATGCTCAAATCTCACTTAGAAGGGGAAATAAAATAAGACATCTGAAGCAGATGAATTGAGGTAACTGGGTGTTAGAAAAGGTAGGGAGGGAAAAAGGAGTGGGTATCATGAATGGGGAGGGAAAAAGCCTGGAAAAAATGGAAATCAGTTGTGGGGGTATCTCTGGAACAGGGATTGGCTTCTGGGAGTCTAGGGGGTGACCCTAGCTGAGACCATCCTGGGGATACAGAACCTGAAGAGACCACCTCCTGTAGCAACTCAGGATTTACAATGGAGAGAGGGGGACACCAACCCATCCGCAAAACCTTAAAACTTAAATTTGTCCTACCTACAAGTAGGGCAGGGATTAAAATAGAGCAGAGATGGAGGGAATGGCCAACCAATGACTGGTTCAACTTGAGACCTGCTCCATGAAAGAGAGCCTGCCCCTGACACTATTAATGATACTCTCCTATGGTTACATGCAGGAACCTAGCGTAATTGTCTTCAGAAAGTTTATTTCAAGGGTAAATAAATTAAGTGACTGTGGAGAGTGGCAAGTCCTGAACTTGCAATGTGTACTGATAGAATGGACATCTAGGGAAGATACAGAAAGTGCCAGTAAGGTCATTGACTGTTAGAATTCCTTCACATCTAGTGGTGAACAGGGCTTTTGTTATAATCAGGGGTTCAGCTGATGGGATGACCACTAAGTAGAACTATTTGCTGTGCGCAACTGCTGTGTGCAACGTTCACAGACTTAAGTTTTAAGCTTATTCAAAACTCCTCCATAAATTAATTTAAAAACATCTGGTCAAGTAACTGAGGACTATGAGCCTGATTAATTCACAGATAAAAGTAATCTTTACATCTTACCATGGCAGGCAGCATAAAATATTACCTTCTCTTGTATGAAGTAAAATAGATAGATAGATAGATCAATAGATAGATAGATAGATAGATAGATAGATAGATAAACAGATAAATAGATATAGATATATATTTTTTTACTTCAAGAAATTTTATTGTGTCTAGGATATTTGCCCATGGTGTTAATTTTAATTGTTATTAAATTATTATTCTCATTTTATATTCTCCAAAGGTAGTGAAACAAAACATTTTTCTATATGTCATTATCATATTATTCAGTTTTCGCTGTAGTTAACATACAGCTCTTAATCGCAACACTTAGAAAAATAATATTTCTCCTTTTGTGAACAGAAGACTGTATGGGTTTAGCTCAAGATTCTATCTTTGTTATTTGTTTTTATTTATTCTAGGACTCTGGCCTGAAGAAGCTCACACTCTGTGGAAGGTCATATAGCTATTGGATAAACTTCAAGAAGAACAAACATAGTGTGGCTCTGTTTGGAAAAAAAATGTATTGGGGTTGAGTATGTTCCTGCTCTTTTCAAAGGCCATTGCTAAAAGACTTTGACACTGATAAACTCAGAATCGACAGGGTTAGATATCTGCAGAGATGTGTACACTTTCTATTCTGTGGGCAATTTCTGGAGTCACATAGCAAAGGGTAAGAAAGAACAATATGCTCTTCACTGGAAAGATTAATCCAATGTATGACTAATTACTATGGAAAGCACTTTACTCATAAAACAGATATGAGTAAATCATAGGTTTTTTCATTGTTCAAAATCCACCCTCAGAGGCTGGAGAGATGGGTAAGAGCATACAATTCTCTTTCAGATGACCGAAATTCAGTTCCTAGAACAATCATTAAGTGGCTTGCAATGGCTTAGAACTCCTGCTATAGAGGATCTGCTGCTATAATTGTGACTGTGTAGGTACCTGTGCTCAGATACACATATACAACACACAAACATAATTTAAAAACAAAATTAGTCTCTAAAAAATTCACTCTGTTTTCTTTGATGCAATGGATATTATACCACACCAAGTAATGATGGAAGCATAGCATAATAGCTAATGAGAATATATATAGTATATATAATATACATATATATTATATGCATTATATATATAACACAATATATCTCAAAGGAATTATAACAATAAATGGTAACATCATGAAATAAGATATGTCACCACTTCTGTTAGTTACTTGCTTAGTCTTTCTAATGTTCCTGGCTTTCTGCTATTATATTTCTTGTAAATTTCATAAATTCATATGAAGCAATTATTTCCTTGTCTGTGTATAAAGATAAGAAAACTAATGTAAGAAATATTTACCTTATTATTGCTTAATTAGAAATTAGAAAAATGAAAATTCCATTTCAAGCATATAAGAGGCAGGTCATGTTGCTGAAATGAAATACAGCATAATAAATTAAAACATTCCTTATTTTAGATATGATTGTGAAAATGTCTACCAAAAGTTTATATTATATTTGTATTATTATTTAGTATAAAATACAAAAATGCATAAATACTCTAATAAAATTTTGTAAAGAATTCTAAAGGCATTTATGCACTTAGTTCATAAGAGTGTGTTATTCATGAAGGTAAGATGTTATTCTGATGGATTCACAAGTTTAAATTTAGGTAATAGATAATTTATCCTAATCAAAATCCACAGGAGTTATTTTTAAAGACATCTCTATCATTCATCTCATCAGATTCTCTCAGGTATTCATGTTGTGAATTTCTTTCTGCCATGTAAATTGATTAACAGACAAAAACATCAGCTTAAATGTGTTTTCAAGATTATCTTTAGGAAGAACTTTCTGCACGTGTACTGATGAGACTGTTTTCTTAAAGCAACAGTTTTGCTTAAGAAGCTAAGAATAAGATATGTAAACACAGGCTTGAAATAAAGACTCCATGTGATAGATAACATATGCTGTGTGCAGTAAAATTTGTTAAATTGCATAGAAGACACAACTTGCATTATATTTTTCTGGCACTTGGAATATAATGGCCTAAAATATGTGAAACTACAAGAAGAAAATGCTCATAGCTTGAGATAGTTTTTTAAAAACAGAATTGAAATACACAAATACTTTAGAATATTCTGTTGTAAAATCTTCAAGAAACTTTTCTGTATTACCTAACTTAACCATTGTTGTCATTACTTAGAATCACATGAAGTAAATAGCTCTAACTACAGCAGTTCCTCTTGTGGAGCACAGAAAAAATTACTCACAACACAAAGTTTTGGGTTTCAAAGAGCCTAAAATAGTCTAATATCTGCCAGCTGATTGTCAAGAATTGGTTTCAAAAACAGGCTTTGAACAAGCAGATTATGTGTGGAGGAAACCTGTCTACACTACAAAGAAGAGTTATTTCCTAAACTTTTTAAGGCATCTTAAATAATCTTGCTGATGAATCAAATTTTTCGAGTTTGCATGCATCCTACAGTTACTATCATACATACTAAATTGATTTAGAAAACTTTGCAAAACATCATCACATTGTATCTATTCAAAATGATGAAGCATTATAGCATTTCCATAAAGAAATAAAAGTGAGTTATTTTGATTGCAAATCATTAGACAAAGTTAACATGTGGAGAGAGATTGCATTAGCTTTTATTGCAAAGACTAGTGAAATAAGTATCTGTAGAAGGAATTCAATCGAGACTTGCTAAGCATCCAAGGAGCGATTATACTGCATAGAACCCAATTTTCTGTCCAGTTACTTTCCAGGAACCAGCTTTACTTATTAAAATTCAGCACTGACACTTTCAGGATTAAGTTCTGACTGTCCTTGCTGCTACTGATGCATGGCAAGAAAAAAATCTAGTATGAAAGAACATTGAAAAACTAAATCAAAATTATATATATATGTATATATGTATACATATATACGTATCTGAAAGGATACGTATATATTAATAAACACCCACAAATGAGAGAATACATGCAACGTTTATCTTTTAGCAAGTGGATAACCTCACTCAGAGTGAGTGCTTCCAAAAGCATATATTTTGGGATCACTTTCAAATGTTCATTTTTATTTTTACATTTTTTATTATTTTATTAAATAGGGTGTTTCTATGTATCCTTGGCTGTCCTAGATCAGGCTGGCTTTGAACTCACAGTGATCATCCTGCCTCTGCCTCTCTGGGTGCTGGGATTACATATGTGACTCACCATGTCCGGCTCAAATGTTCCTTTTATTTAACAGCTCAGTAGCATTCCACTGTACAAATAGACCACAGTTTTCAATGTCCATTATTTAGTTAGTGGACATTGAGGCTATATCATTTTCTGGATATTGTGAATATAGCTGCAAAGAACATGAATAAGTAGGTGTCTCTATGCAAAGATATTGAGCCCTTTATGTTATAGTAGTGTTTTGGGTGGGTTATACTCTTACTAGCTATTTGAAAAAACTCCACACTTATTTCCATAACAGTTTCATGAGTTTTTGAGCCTACCCTCAGTGAATAGGACCTGCCCCCTTTTCATAGTCATGCTAACATTTGTTTGTTTATCTACTTTGACTTGGGTGAGATGAATTCTCAGAGCAGTTTTGATTAATTTATTTTATTTTATGGTTCCCAAGTGGCTAAGAATGTTGAATATTTAAAAAATTATTCTCAGCCATTTGTAGTATAAGTTTTAGAGTTATGTGTTTGTTTAGTTCTTGTTCATTTTAAAAATTATTTTACATCAATCACCTTTCTTTCCCCTCCTGCAAATACTGACATATACTACTCCTTGAAAGTTTCTTTCAAGTTCATGGTTTCTTATATCATTAGTTGTTGCATGCATATATGTATAGGAATATGCGCATATATTTCTAACTACATAAAAATCAACCTGCTTGGTTATATTATGTCATGTTTTCAGAGCTAACCATTTGTTTTTTCATAACCAATAGGTTCCAATGGGTAAAATAGTCTTTCCTAGACTATTATACCTATCTCATAATTTTTTGTTTGCTTGTAGTTATTTCTAACTATGTTCTAAATATTTGTCCTTATATGTACAGATAAGTGTATGTTCCATACCCCATCAACGAAACTCTTCTTTCCAACAGATAAAGACCATTCTAGAATACTACAAAAATTAACATGTGCAATTCTGGAGCGACTTTCAAAACAATTCTAGAACCTCAGACTCAGGAATCATTGGAGGAAAGAAGCATAATGTAGCAATAGCCAGAGGATAAGGGAGCTTGTTGTGAAACTGGCCTCCTAAAAAATGAAACCCTTAAAATTTCACTAGCATACTGCCTAATCATGAGCTAAAAAAAAATAAAATAAAAAACAGTAATAAATCAATCTGGCGCTTTCTCAGACAACAAAGATTAGTGCTTCCTCAAGATCCAGCTATACCACTCCTAGGCATATATCCAAAAAAGGCTCAAGTACACAATAAGGACATTTGCTCAGCCATGTTTGTAGCAGCTTTATTTGTAATAGCCAGAAGCTGGAAACAACCCAGATTCCCCTCAGCTGTAGAATGGATACAGAAATTGTGGTACATCTATACAATGAAATATTACTCAGCAATGAAAAACAATGAAATCATGAAATTTGCAGGTAAATGGTGGTATCTGGAAAGGATCATCCTGAGTGAGCTATCCTAGAAGTTGAAAGACATACCCGGTATATATTTACTCATATAGACATATAATATAGGATAAACCTACTAAAATCTGTACACCTAAAGAAACTAATCAAGAGGGATGACTCTGGATAAAATGCTCAATCCCCACTCCGAAAGTTAAAGAGGATGGACACCAGAAGAAGAAAACAGGAAACAAGTTAGGAGCCTCCCACAGAGGACCTCTGAAAGGCTCTGCCCTGCAGACTATCAAAGCAGATGTTGAGACTTATGGCCAAACTTTGGGCAGAATGCAGGGAATCTTATGAAAGAAGTGGGAAATAATAGTAAGATCTGGAGAGGACAGGAGGTCCACAAGGAGAACAACAGAACCAAAAAATTTGAGCACAGGGTTCTTCCCTGAGACTCATACTCCAACCAAGTACCAGGCATGGAGATAACCTAGAAACCCCGCACAGATGTAGCCCATGGCATTTTAGTGTCCAAATAGGTTCCATAGTAAAGGGAACAGGGACTGCTTCTGACATGAACTGATTGGCCTGCTCTTTGATCACCTCCCCTGAGGGGAGAACAGCTTACCAGTCCACAGATGAAGACAATGCAGCCACTCCTGATGTGACCTGATAGACTAGGATCAGAAGAAGAAAAGGAATCCCCCACACACACCAGTGGACTTGGGGAGGGGCGTGTGTGGAGAGGATAGGACAGATTGGGAGGGGAGGACAGAGGGAACTAGAAGGGGATACAAAGTAAATAAAATGTAATTTAAAATAAAATTAAATTAAAAAAAAGAACTGAAAGGGAAAAAAAACAGTAATAATAGGTATGTTAAACTGGATATTGAAAGCCCACAGGACTCAGCCATTCCCAGTATTCTAACTGGATTATTAACATTTTGGTTGTTTAAGTTTTTAATTCTTTGTATATTCTTGATATTAACTGTCTGAAGTGTAGCTGGTGAGTAATGTTACCTTTTATTTAGAAATTGTAGAGGTCAGGCAATAGATACAGTTCTGTTGTAGAGGGACTGTCAAAGGAGATGAAACAGAACTCAGGGGTTAAGGAAATAATGGAAATAGGAAAATAATGTAAATAAAGTATTTTATTTATGCTCATACGTATTTATTTGTAAATTTCATACATCCTTTTATTATAGCACAAGGTTATATGCATGATAACATACACATCAATTAAAAAAGCTGTCCTTTTTTTTTCTTTTTATCAGTTACATTTTATTAATTGTAATAAACATTAATTAATTGTATTAATTGTATTGATTGTATTAATACAATTGTATTAATTGTAATTGCTGTGCCCCGAACCCTCGTTC
>REGO01000458.1:862304-891313 GCA_010120015.1 Rhombomys opimus | reverse complement strand
TGCCCAGACATACATAGTCATTGTGGGGCTCCTATTCTTTTCCCATCATACTAACTCCCCTTCTGCCCAAGGTTTGGTTATGAGTCTTAGTATCTGTTTGAAACGCCACTTGGTAGGGTCTTTCAGATGCCTTCTGCAGTAGGCTCCTGTCATATGTCCAATGCAAATCTCATTTGTCTTTCTAAGTGAGGATTGATCATCTCACCTCATGTCTGCTTTCTTGTTTATCATCTTTAGGTGTATAGACTTCATTATGTTTATCATATCTTGAAGGTCTATATAAGCGAGTATATACCATGTTTGTCTTTCTCCTTCTGGAATACTTCACTCAGAATGATCTTTTCTAGATCCCATCATTTGCCTGCAAATTTCATGATTTCCTCCTTTTTGATTGCTGAGTAGTATTCCATTGTATAAAAAATACAATTTCTGTATCCATTCCTCCGTTGATGGACATCTGGGTTGTTTCCAGGTTCTGGCTATTATGAATAAAGCTGCTACAAAGATGGTGGAGCAAATATCCTTGTTGTGTACTTGAGCAAATTTTGAGTGTATACCTAGCAGTGGTATAGCTGGGTCTTGAGGAAGCATTATTCCTAATTGTCTGAGTAAGTACCAGATTGACTTCCAAAGTGCTTGTACCAGTTACATTCCCACCAGCAATGGAGGAGTGTTCCCCTTTCTCCACAACCTCTCCAGCATGTGTTGTCACTTGAGTTTTTCATCTTGGCCATTCTGATGGGTGTAAGGTGAAATCTCAGGGTCATTTTGATTTGCATTTCCCTAATGGCTAATGAGGTTGAGCATTTCTTTAAGTGTTTCTCAGCCATTCGATATTCCTCTATCGAGAATTCTCTGTTTAGCTCTGTGCCCCATTTTTTAATTTGATTACTTGATTTGTTGCTGTTTAACTTCTTGAGAACCTTGAAATTCTGAATAGGTATCAATTAGCCAGCAAATCACAGGACTCCTTATTCCAGAGTTGTGGCTTTGAGTCCCATGTTGGGTACAATATATAACAAAAATTTCTTAGACTCACCAACAGTTAATAAGAAGACATAAGGATTCTATGTAAATTGAAGCTTAAGGCCTTTTCCTGGAGCAGTCTCTCAGCTGGATTCTAAACTTAACCTGCACTGTATCTGCCACATGGCTAATTCTTTACCTCTGCTCTGGTCCATCTATTCCTTTCCATGTTCTCCTTAGTCTTCCTATGTCTGTTTTCATCTCCCTGTGTCACTCTCTACCTGGAAATTCTGCTCTTGTACTTCCTGCCCCAGACATTGGTCATCAGCTCGTTATTGCAACCAACTAGCAATGAGACAACATCAAAACATCTTTTAGATTGTGTCTAGGCTTAGAGGACTGTCTGATGAATGAAATAAAGGTAGCAATTAGAAAAGCAAAACATAATTCAAATACATAGAAGTCCTTTTCATTGAGCAAGGGATCATCACAAAAACAAGTCTGTTCATTTTCCATTCTTTGAAAATATTCTGAGTAATATAAACTAACTGCTTCATACATTCCTACAAGGGTCAAAACAACTCACTTCTTTCACAAGTTTTGTCAATACTCCTAGAAAATTATAATCTAAATTTCAAAATGTTTATTTATAAAGCCAATAAATGGGTTCTTCTTGGTAGTTTTATGTCAACTTGACACATGCTTGAGTCATCAGAATGAAGAGAACCTCAGTTGAAAAGATGCCTCCATAAGACTGGGTTGTAGGCAAGCCTATAGGGAACTTACTTAATTAGTGATTGATGTGGGAAAGCTCAGCTCATTGTGGGTGGGCCAACTCTGGGTTCTATAAGAAAGAAGGCTGAACAAACCAGAGGGAACACGATAGTAAGCAGTACTACTCCATGCCTTCTGCATTGGCTCTTGCCTCAAAGTTCCTGCCCTGCTTGAGTTTCTCTTTTTTGTGCTTTAGTGATGGACTATTAGATGGAACTCCAAATCAAATAAATTCTTTCCACCCCAATTTGCTTTTAGTCATAGTGTTTCATTACAGCAATAGTAACCCTAGCAAACACATGGGTATAAGATCTATTAAATTTCCAAAGTATAAATTCAGTTTTCTTAAAACAATAAATAGCATGTAAGAATCTTATTTAAAGTTTATCAAAGAAATAATTCTCAAATGTGATATTCCATAATAAAATGTATAATTCTACCACAATAAATAGCACTGTACCTAAGCAATGTTACCATGAAATAATTGCAATATAATATAATACTTAAGATTAGAGCTGACCACTCTTTGTTATAGTCAGCATAACTTGAAGTCCTTGTGAGACACTAAGAGAGGTTGAAAATTTATGCAATTTACTTTTATTGTTATCTTTAAATTATGTTTATGTATTTATTCACTTTACATCCTGACTGAAGCCCTCTCTCTCCTCTCCTACTGGTCCCACTCTCCCACCCTCTTCCCCCTTTCCCACCTCTCCTTCTTCTCAGAAAAGGGGAATCCCCCTCTCCTACATCAACCCACCTCAGCACTTCAAGTCTCATCTGGACTGGACACAACCTCTTCGGCTGAGGCCAGGTAAGGCAGCCCTGATAGGGGTACGTGATCCAATAGCGCGCAACAAAGTTCGTACCAGAAACAGCATCCATCCCACTTGCGAGGGGTGAAGACCAAGCTACATATTAGTTACATAAATGTAGGAGGACTAGATCTAGACCATACATGCTTTTTGGTTGGTGCTTTAGTCTTTGTAAGTTTCCATGGGCATAGGTTAGTTGACTCTGTTGGTCTTCTAGTGGAGTTTTTGTTCCCCCAGAGTCCTTCTGTCCTTCCTCGCCCACTTCCACAAGGCTCCCTGAGCTCTGTCCCATGTTTGGCCAAAAAACTCAGCATCTGTTCCTCTATGCTGCTCAGTGGAGCCTCTCAAATAATAGTTTTGTTAGGCTGTTGTCTGCAAGCAGGCAGAGTATCATTAATAGTGTCAGAGTTGGCTCTCTACTATGGGGTGGGTCTCAGGTTGGGCCAGTCATTGACTGGACATTCCCTCAGTCTCTGCTCCCTCTTTATCCCTGCACTCCTTGTATGCAGGGTCAATTTTGAGTCAAAGGTTTTGTAAGTTGGTTGGTGTTTTCCCCCCCTACTAGGAATCCAGCTTGGCTAAAAGGTGTTCACTTCAGTCTCCATGTTCCCTGCTTCTAGGAGTCTCTGCTAGAGTCACTCCCATTTCCTGTCTGTAACCTGCCCTGTGGCAGGTCTCCCGCTTGTCTCAGAGACACACCTTCCCCATTGGTTTCAGTTTCCTCTCCCAGTCCTCTCAACACCCATTCTGTTCTGCCCATATCTGATCCTCACCCTTGTTTACATCCACATATCATGTCCTAAATAGTTCCCTCTTTTAATCCACTTCACTGTCTATTCTATATCCTCTTGAGTGAGATTCAAGGAACTTTCTTTTGGCCCTCCTTGTTACTTAGCTTCTTTGTGTCTGTATACTGTAGCAATTCACTAAACCCAATATATTGGATCACTATGAAGGCAGTCTTCCGAGGAACAGTTCATTCCAATTCTTAAGCAGTAACTACTTTATTACATATGTAATAAGTTACATATATGCAGATAAATTTACCAGGTACATAAGTTAATTGCAACTACTGTTTATAAACATATAGTTGAATATATTTAGTTATTCTTGCAAAAAAATGAAATAAGGCTGCCCCTTTCCTCAGGGGGAGGTGATCAAAGAGCCAGACACTTAGTTTATGTCAGAGACAGTCCCTGATCCCCTTACTAGGGCCCCCACTTGGACACTGAGCTGCCATGGGCTACATCTGTGCAGAGGTTCTAGGTTATTTCCATGCATGGTCCTTGGTTGGAGTATCAGTCTCATAAAAGACCCATTTGCCCAGATTTTCTGGTTCTGTTACTCTCCTTGTGTTGCACCTGTCCCCTTCAGGTCTTTCTAACTCCCCCTTCTTTCATTAGATTCCCTGCACTCTGCCCAAAGTTTGGCTATGAGTCTCAGCATCTGTTTTAATAACCTGTTGGGCAGAGTCTTTCAGAGGCCCGTTGTGGTAGGCTCCTGATAAGCTAGGGTCAGAGGGAAGGAGAGGAGGACCTCCCCTATCAGTGGACTTGAGGAGGGCCATGGAAGGAGATGAGGGAGGGAGAGTGTGATTGGGAAGGGATGAGGGAGGGGGCAACAACTAGGATACAAAGTAAATAAACTGTAATTAATCATAAATAAATATTTTTTAATAAAAAAAATAATAAAGTGCTGGGAACATACTTTAGGGCTGACAAGGTGGCCTAAGGAAATGAGGCCCTAGATTTAATCTACAACCCAACAAATGAAGATAGACAGAGAGAAAAAAAAACAGATGGGCAGAGGAGAGAAGAAAGATTCACAAAAGTACTTTGCCCACTAAAATGTCTTGCCACTGCCTTCTTATTTTAATAAATAATGTGTGTTATATTTTTGTGAATACTTTCACAGAATGTCTCCCATGAAATACATAATCATATCACTGTTCCTTCATTTTCTCTTGGCAAAGAGAAGATAGCAAACTATCCTTCTAAGATTCACATCATCATATGATTGCAAAGCAAAAGTTCTAAATATATAAAGAAAATAAATCACAACTCAAAAGCATTTAATCATTTCTAAGCATAAATGATTATATTTAGTCATGATTTATATTGGTTTGATTTGTCTAGATCAATGGCAGTCATATTTAGAAAGTTTGTCTAGATGTCATTGAGCTAAAAATATGTTATAGCTATGATCAATGTACATTTTATTTACTTCAAATAGCAAACCACAATTTATTTCTGCATTTAGATTGCTAAAATATGCTTTCCTGTTTTGTATTTTCAATACCCTTTTATTATTTTTCAGGGAAATAATGATTTACAAAATTTGACAAGTTGCAGAGTAGGCTTTACTGGAATTTATTACTTGCAAAATGCTCTCTTGATAGTAACCAATGACAGAATCACTGTTTTATATTTTCTCATTTGTTTGCAGGTTCATACATTATAAGTCTGGAAATAAAAACACTCCCATTTAAAGTTTCTCTACTTAAAAAAAATATCATTATTACAATGGAACCCATTTCAGTGCTAAGAACTGTAAACTTTTGAATTAGATATAATCCACTTTC
The DNA here is from genome assembly GCA_010120015.1 of Rhombomys opimus. Taxonomy (NCBI): domain Eukaryota; kingdom Metazoa; phylum Chordata; class Mammalia; order Rodentia; family Muridae; genus Rhombomys; species Rhombomys opimus. The sequence goes on along the minus strand of REGO01000458.1, from coordinate 886,177 downwards.
CACTTATAATATGGAAGAACTTTTTTCTGACCTTATGATTAGAACATCAGGAAGTGACCAATATAGGGAGAACATGAAATTTTTATCACACAAAGAAAAACTTATTTTTTTAAAATTTTAATCTGTGCTTACATATTTTTGTTATAAAACTACCCTCATGATTCCCAACTAAACAAGAACATTTTTCTTCTTGAGACAGAGCTTCAGGTACATTGCAGGCTTGTCTCAAGCTTTATAATATCCTACACCATGCTCGCAAGTTATTGGATAGAAGACATGTACCACCATACCTGGCTTCCCAGCCCTTCAAAAGTTTTTTCCTCTACTCATTTCTCCAGTTACTTTTCAATTTTAAATTGCCTTCATATTCAATTTCATTCTGCTGTAAATTGTTTTTTTTTAATTAGTGTTTCAAAGACCCTGCATTGGAATGTTACAGCTAATTATAGTGATCTCTTTTCTTGATTAAAATAAACCATTAACTTACAACTTTGTTTCTTTAATTGTATTACTCACTGTACTTTATGTTTAGTACAGCAATGAGCATGACCTTTACAGAAATTGCATTATTTAGAACTTATCATTTCTTTACTAAAACAATGGGTCTATGGCCCTGTTTTGCCCCTTGTCCTTGCATGATTTTCTCTGGTTACTGGGCATGAGAAATCCCTAAATCTTTACAGTTTTAGCTATCCTTAAAATGCAGTTCAAAAGTTCATTATTACTTAATAAAAAGTACTAGTAAAAACTGTTGTCTTACTTAGATAGTCCCAGCTCAGACACTACATTCATCATAAGTTTGAGATAAGACGGTACATTGAGACCTAGTATTAACAAACTATGAAAGAAAAGCAGAAATGCAAAAGATTGAATTTGGAACTGAGGAGAGGACTCCAGCTATGGAAACCAGATATAATTTGAGAGATTACTGTCTAAAAAAAAAATGATGAGCTTGAGATGCAGTGAGAAACTGTTTCAAAGTGATGGTGGTGAAGTTGTAGAGGAATTCAGCTGAGCTCAGACTCTTGCCTAAGTTTGTTACTGTATATACAAGCATATGAGCAAATACTTGTCTACACATCCATATAAAATATACAGAAAATACACACAAATATACACCACCGGTAAAACAACACCATCACCACCACTACCAACATAAAAACAAAAGTGAAAAATTTATAAGTATGAAAATGTGTGTGGGAAAAATTAATTTTGACATTAACTATAGAAAAAAATAGTTTGTTCCTGAAAGATTCCTGATTTGGTGTTGAAAACAACACCATTTATCTCATTTCTCTATAATTATTAAAGAATCCAAGTGTTTCATAATTTAAAAAAAATAAATCTTAAAAGTTCATTTTCGAAACTTAATAATGATCATGTGGCTTCTCTACTAAATCCTGCATGTTTTTTTTCACATTTGAAATGAGGCCGGTCAAGACGTCAACATAAAACCAGACATGCTAAATCTGTTAGAAGAAAAAGTGGGGAAGAGACTAGAACTCATTGGCACAGGACACAACTTCCTGAACAGAACAAACAACAGCACAGGCTCTAGGAGCAACAATCAATAAAAGGGATGTCATGAAACTGAAAAGCTTCTGTAAAGCAAAGGACATTGTCATCAGAACAAAATGACAGCCTACAGACTGGGAAAGGATCTTCACCAACCCTATATCTGACAGAACGCTAATATCCAGAATACATAAGGAACTAAAGAAGTTAAAAAGCAGCAAATCAAGTAATCCAATTAAAAAATAAGGTACAGAGCCAAACAAAGAAATCTCAATAGAGAAATATTGAATGGCAGAGAAACACTTAAAGAAATGCAAAACATCCTTGGTCATCAGGGAAATGAAAATTAAAATGACCCTAAGATTTCACTTTACACTTATCAGAATGGCTAAGATCAAAAACTCAAGCGACAAAAACATTCTGGAGAAAGGGTGGAGAAAGGGGAACCCTTCTCCATCGCTGGAGAGAATGTAAACTTTTACAACCACTTTGGAAATCAATCTGGCTCTTTCTTAGGTAATTAGGAATAGTGCTACCACAAGATCCAGCTATACCACTCTTAGGCATATATCGAAAAGATTCACTAGTATACAACGTGAACATTTGCTCAACCATGTTTGTAGCAACTTTATTCATAATAGACAGAATCTGGAAATATCCCAATGTTCCTCTGCTGAGGAATGGATGCAGAAATTGAGGTACATTTACAGAATGGAATACTACTCAGTAATTAAAAACAAAGTAATGAAATTTTCAGGCAAATGGTGGGAACTAGAAAAGATCATCCTTAGTGAAGTATACCAGAAGCAGAAAGAGACATATGACATATACTCACTTATAAGTGGATATTAGACATATAATATAGGATAAGCATACTAAAATCTGTACACCTAAAGAAACTAAGCAAGAAGGAAAACCCTGGGTAAGATGTTCAATCCTCATTCAAAAAGACAAACAGGATAAACATCAGAAGAGGAAGAAAACACAGAAGAGGACAGGAGACTACCACAGAGGGACTCTAAAAGACTCTACCAGAGTATCAAAGTAGATGCTGAGACTCATAGCCAAACTCAGGCAGAGTACAAGAAATCTCATGAAAGAAGAGGGGGGGATAAAAGACCTGGAAAAGACAGAAGCTCCATAAGAAGAACAACAGGACCTAAACATCTGGACACAGGGGTCTTCTTTCTGACTAATACTCCATCCAAGAACCATGCTTGGAGACAACCTAGAACCAGTGCACAGATATAGCCCATGTCATCTCAGTCTCCAAGTGAGTTTCTTAGCAATGGGAACGGGGACTGTCTCTGACATGAACTCAGTTTATGGTTCTTTGTTCACCTCCCCTTGGGCAGGGGTGCAACTTTACCAGGCCACAGAGAAAGACAATGCAGCCAGTCCTGATGAAACCTGATAGGCTAGCATCAGATGGAGGACCTCCCCAAGCAATGGACTGGGGGAGGGTCAAGGGAGGAGAAAAGGGAGGGAAGGGGGGATTTGGAGGGTATTAGAGGGAGCTATAGCTGGTATACAAAGTGAATAAATTGTAATTAATAAAAAATAAAATAAAATAAAAATAAATCACAAAAAAATGAGATAGGTCGCTATATTCTTATCAATTTTGCTAGAAGGTCACACAACAAAACTAATTCTCTTCAGAGATGCTGAAACATCCTTTCATCATTCACAAATATGAAGACAGGAATACAGCTTTTAACACAGATACCACTGCTACATTAAAAATAATTACTAAACAAATTCAACAGTGTAGATGTTTTATACAAAATTTAAGCATCTGACAAAACTTCTTAAACAGGAATATGTGCATTTGGGACACTCTCATGAATTGGCATATAGAGAGTAGCCTTATATCTCTGAGATTCCTTAATGAACAAACTTTTCTTTAAGTGTTTCTCTGCCATTCAATATTCCTTTACAGAGAATTCTCTGTTTGGTCCTGTTCCCCATTTTTTGAATTGGATTACTTGGTTTTCTGCTTTTCAGATTCTTTAGTTCTTTATATATTCTGGATATTAGCCCTCTGTCAGAAAAAGTGTTGGTGAAGATTCTTTCCCAATCTGTAGGCAGTCCTTTTGTTTTGAGAACGGTGTCCTTTGCTTTACAGAAGCTTTTCAGTTTCATGAGGTCCCATTTATTGATTGTTGCTCTTAGAGCCTGTGCTGTTGGTGTTCTGTTCAGGAAGTTGTCTCCTGTACCAATGAGTTCTAGGGTATTCCTCATTTTTCTTCTAACCAATTTAATGTGTCGGGTTTTATGTTGAGGTCTTTGATCCACTTGGACTTTAGTTTTGTGCAGGGTGATAAGTATGGATTTATTTTCATTTTTCTCCATGTAGACATCCAGTTAGACCAGCACCATTTGTTGAAGATGCTATCTGTTTTCCATTGTATGGTTTTGGCATCTTTATCAAAGATCAGGTGTCCATAAGTTTGTGGGTTCAATGTCATTAGCCATTAGGGAAATGCAAATCAAAACTACCCTGATATTTCACCTTACACCTATCAGAATGTCCAAGATAAAACACTCAAGTGACAACACATGCTGGAGAGGCTGTGGAGAAGGGGGAACCCTCCTCCACTGCTGGTGGCAATGTAAACTTGTACAACCACTCTCTAAATCAATCTGGTGCTCTCATACAACTAGGAATAGTGTTTCCTCAAGATCCAGCCATACCACTCCTAGGCATATGTCCAAAAAAGGCTCAATTACACAATAAGGCCATTTGCTCAACCATGTTGGTAGCAGCTTTATTTGTAATAGCCAGAAGCTGGAAACAGCCCAAATTCCCCTCAACTGAAGAATGGATGCAGAAATCGTGATATATTTACACAATGGAATATTACTCAGCAATGAAAAATAAAGAAACCATGAAATTTGCAGGTAAATAGTGGGACCTGGAAAGGATCATCCTGAGTGAGCTGTCCTAGAAGCAGAAAGACACACAGGGTATATACTCACTCATATAAACATGTAATATAGGATGAACCTACTGAAATCTGTATATCTAAAGAAACATTCAAGAGAGAGGACCCTGACTAAATTGCTCAATCGCCATCCCTAAAGTCAAAGAGGAAGGCCATCAGAGGAAGATTACAGGAAACAGGCTGGAAACCTGCCACAGAGGGCCTCTAAAAGGCTCTGCCCTGAAGACTATCAAAGCAGATGCTGAGACTTATGGCCCACTGTTGGGCAGTGTGCATGGAATCTTATGTAAGAAGTGGGAAATAGTAACATCTGGAGAGGACAGGAACTCCACAAGGAGAGCAACAGAACCAGAAATTTGAACAAAGGTGTCTTCCCAGAGACTCATACTCCAACCAAGTACCAGGCATGGAGATATCCTAGAACCCCTGCACAGATGTAGCCTATGGCACTTTAGTGTCCAAGTGGGTTACATAGTAATGGGAAGAGGGACTGCTTCTGACACAATCTGATTGGCGCCTGTCTCACTAAGGCTTACGGTGTCATATCCATAAACACAGTGAAAGAAAAAATATGCATGGGAAATACAAGATTGTAATTTGAAGTTACGTGACATTAGTTGAAGGAACTATAGGTTTTATATTTTTCTGACTAGAGACTGAAGAGGCTTACATCGTAGAGGTAGTGTGATGTACATAAAATGCCAGATTAAGGTGGGCCTCTTAGGATATCTGGCCTTAATTAGTTCAAATGCCTTTCAAGTAGTATTAATGGTTAGCCTAAATGGGTGAAAGAAAGGACTTCAAAACTGTTGTCTCTTAGAGTAATCACAGAATTTTCTTTTAAAAGTTTGAGGAGCTAAAGAGCTAGAAGTACATGCGAAAATATATTTCAAAACTCAAAAGCTCAGAAAAAATATATTCTCTATCCACATCTTCCCTACAGTGTTCTTCTCTTTTAAAATGTATTTATTTTTTATTAAATACAGTTTTATTCATGTTGTAAGCAAGTTTGAAATAGGTATTTTGTGATGAGGCACTTAAAGGAGCTCCATTGATCATTGTTGGGAAAAGACACATGCCATATTTGCAGCTGAGAAGACATAAATCAGTAAGACACAATGGTTAGCAGAATTTACCTGCAGAGTTCGCTACCTTAATATAGTCACAGGTATCATTGGAGCTCGTCCCTCTGCAACTGCCTTCCCCCTGTGAAACTGTTCCCATAACTACTGCATTAGCATGAAAATTATGGAACAGTAATTACAGGAAAAGGGAAGAGTGTCAGGGCTTGGAATTTTTATTCTTTAACAAAAAATAAAGTGAAACCAAGCACTGAATACAGATTACAGATGGTGTTTCCATGTTTCCACACTCAAAGAAATAGAAAGAGAATGCAGACATGTCCTTCCATCAGGTTAACTTAATGCTTCCTATTTAGCCTCTGTAGAAAATTATATTAAGGAATAAATGTAAATTATTGTGTTTTTTATTCTGAAATTTTGGCTCCCTACTATGTTGAGCGTTTCTATTACACACATTTTCTTGTTTCACTGAGAGACTTAGGATTTCATGGAGATTTCGTAGCTTGAGTTCATAATCTACAATTAAAGCAAATATGTCAAATATGTTAAGACAATATGTTATCAGGAATGTGAAATAAAATTTCAGAAAAAAAATAGAGACCAACATCATAAAGAAAGCCCAGTAATTAAAAATACTTTTAGATTCATGGATGTAATATTTTTTTACTATTAATTACACTTTATTCATTTTTTATTCCCCCATAAGCCCCTCCCTCCTCCCCTCCCGATCTTCCCCTCCCTCCCCCTTTCTCATACATGCCCCTCCCCAAGTCCACTGATAGGGGAGGTCCTCTTCTCCTTCCTTCTATTCTTAGTATATCAGATCACCTCAGGAGTGGCTGCATTGTCATCTTCTGTGGCCTGGTAAGGCTGCTCCCCCCTCAGGGGGAGGTGATCAAAGAGCAGGCCAATCAGATTATGTCAGAGGCAGTCCCTCTTCCCTTTACTATGTAACCCACTTGGACACTGAACTATCATGGATGTAATATTTTTAATACATATCAATATTGCTTGAGACTATATTTTAAGAAACCTTCTATGTCAGCATTTTCTGAGTGAGATTCACAGGCAAATTATTGTTTAAATTATATTCAATTAAATATATTATGGTATCATATATAATATATATTAAATTATAATAAAGCCTTCAGTACAATTCACTACATCAATTTTGGCTTAAAAATATACAAAAATTATTCTTTAACAGTTCTTTTCATTTACAAGGGTTATATGATTGTTCTAGTAAACTCAATAAGGAAATGATGAAGTAGCCTTTTAGGATGAGAAGGACACTGATTTGACTGTTTGTTGGGTTTTGAACACGTAATGATGTAGAGCCCAGTGCACAAATACACCTCAACCTAAACCTTATTCACTAGGCATTATCTGACCCATTGAGTCATAAAATTGGGTAGTGCAACAAAATTCCATAATCATTTGGAGTAGCATGTACTAAGTTGTGATCTACTGGCCTGAAGATAAGTCACTTAAATTATACAGTCAAGTATATTAAATTCTCAAGGTACTTACTTGTATTTCTTTTCCACCTGTCTTTCAATTCACAGCTATGTAACCATGTTTTTTTTTTCTGTGTGATCATTTTAGTAAATCGTATGCTTATTTTATGAATCACTATATATGTGATACAAATCATGAGTATGAACATTATGGCTCTAACCATGGTGTATTTATCTGGAAAAATGTTCTCTGAATATTTAATTTGTAAGTATACAGTAACAAACACAGGATCTTGCTAAGCAATGGTTGCTCTGCTTACACTGACAGTTTGGCACAGCTGCTGAGTATGAGACCTACACAACACATTGAACATGGAGCGGCCAAGATGGTTCCTATATGGAATCATCACCCCTAAATTCCAGTGTCTGGTGTGGGATGGTACTTTTCAGGCCACCATAAGAGAAACATAAATACAAACCCAGCCACAAAAGCTTTGACCTACAATCTGCCCTGCCTGTAACATATGCAAGGACCACAGTGGCACAGGACTCGTAGAAGTAGCCAACAATGTCCGATTGGATTAAGGTCCATGAAATGAAGCCCATCCCTAATACTGCTTTGGCAAACACGAAGGAGAAACTAGATAATTCAGAGGTCTAAAATAAAACCAAATACTAAAAATTTAACAATAAAATGACTCCTAGTAATACTGCACTACATTCATAGATTAGTGGTTTATTCAGTCACCAAAAACAAAGTTTCCTCCTGCTGCAGATGGAATCAGATACAGAGACACACAGTCAGACATTGTGCAGAGAGAAGGAGGCCTTAGAACACACAGCTCTAAATGAGATGTATAAAGCAAATCTCTCCCTTGAGAGCTCAGGGAAGGCCTTGGAAGTGAAGGCAGAAAGAGTGTGAGAGCCAGAGGTCGTGGAGAACACCAAGAGAAACAGGCCTTTTTGATCAACTGAGCAAAGCTCACATGAACTTACAGTGACTGAAGTAATGATTTTATTTCTCCTTTAATGTCTGTCTATATAGATCAAAATTTAAAATCCCAGATGCATAGTTTTTACTTCTCCAGAATACATTTAGACTTCAACAACTATATAAATAAAAATAACTTGGTAGGTGTAGACTACCACTCATCATTGAAAAGACAGGCAGTCATAGAGAATGACCAGCAAATAGTCATGCATTGTCTGTGTGTGTGTGCATGCATTAGTTTAAAAGGTTATAAAGAACCCTTATCTGGGATGCATTCAAGAGAATTATCAAATTTTAGTTACATAATTAAACTTATGAGCTATGAACATGTAGTTGGGGACTATATAAATAAAAATTTTTTTCCAGAGTCACATAATCAGTGATTAAATGAACATATATTTAAAATATATGTTCTACAAATAAAATAAACAGGTAAATAGAAATAAATAAACATATTTTTAATATAGGTACTACAAATAACATTTGGCCCTAATTATTAGAAATTTTTATTAAATATGTTCATTATTCTATCTTTTTCAATTTTGCAAAGTAGAAACAAGGTCTGAAATACGAGTTCCATTCTCTTTTGCTTACTTTAAAAACAAAATCAAAGAAGCCACACTACTGATATACAGTCCTGAAAGTTATTTCTTTAGAAATCACAATGGCAGTGATCCTAAAACTGTTACTATGAAATAAAGCAGAGAAGGCAATTGGCAGGAAGTACATGAAGATGAAATAAAAGCTTAAGAGTTCTATATGAAATATGGCATAAAGTGAAAAGTACTGTAGAAGTATAAATTAAGCTGAGTACCAAAGGGAGCCAGATAAATATAACCTAACTCCTAAAAAAAAATAATATTGCTGAAGTAAATAGAAGAGCAACAAGTTTTTCTCTTTCCGATAGGATATCAGAATTGCAACTTAGGGAGAATTCTCAGAGTTCTCAATAAATTAAGGCAATGAAAGGCTATAGTATGTCTTCATAACAATGGAAGAATCAACAGATTTTATGGCTTGCATTATACACTTTGATTTAACAGAATTTTCATCCTGAAAAATCTTTAAAAAGTAGGGCCTGACAATTCACTCCGAAGATAGGACTAATGGCAATGCAGTGGTTCCATTATTTTTGAACATGGGTAGAAAACACCAACACAGCAAGTTTCCCACCATTGGTCTTCACAGAAATTCTCTTTGAAGTTTAAGGTAATATTAGAATGTCATATGTCATATAATCTACATGTTGCCTCTGAAGTTCTCTTCAGAGATATCCAAGGTTCTCTTCAAAGTGTTCACAAACAGATAAAGAAAGTACTAAAGTCTAAGCTTCAACAATTCTGTGACTAACTTGTAGTAAAGGTTTGTCTCATATGTGTACAAATAATTTTGAACAGACGAGCTAATTTAATCTAGTTATTTGTTTTATTTTGTGTTGGTTTATTTCTGCATTTACAAATCTGAGTAAAGAGAAAATTATTTTGATCCACAATTCTAAAATTTTACAAGACACTATGTGTTTGTCAGTTTTATTGAAATGTTATTAATGTTTTAAATATACTGTATCACATAATTGATTGTGTTGTTAAAAATCTTAGATGGATTCACACACAATAATCTAATATTTTATTAAATCTAACTTTTCAATCTATTTTCTTTTTTGTATTTAATTTATTTGATAATACTCATCTCATTACTCAAGTTTACCTTGAACTTATAATCCTTTTGCCAGGCCTTCCCCAGGCCCAGAATTATAAGCACTAGTTACCAAACTTTGACTGACTTAAATGTATTTATTTAAAATGAGTCATAAACAATACCTTATCTTTGGAATAAATGTAAACCATGTGATTTCATGTAATGCTTTTGTTTGTGAAACAAGCCGTCTGTTTTATAATTGAATTAGAATTTACTTGGATCACTTAAGGATAACAAATTGCTTCATCTTATTATAATTTATTTTGTCATGTTTGGTGATGATCTCTTAGGAACCTGTTATTTTCTTTTAACTTTTGTTTATTTAGTTGTTCATTTTACATCTCAATCATAATCCCCATCCTTCTGGTTCCACTCTCCCTGTCTTTTAACCCTGCCTCCTCCCTTACCCCTTAGGAAAGTGGGGGGAGGTCATGGCAGTAATCCTCCTCAGCGCTTCAAGTCATATCAGGACTGAGCACATCCTCCTCCACAGTGGTCTGGCAAGGCAGCCCCAGCAGGGGGAAGTGACTGAAAAGCATACAATAGAGAGCATGTTAGAACAGCCTCTGTTCCCCTGATTAGGGTACCCCCAAGAAGAGCAAGTTTCCCTAGGAAATATATGTGTAGGGGGCCTAGATCCAGTCCATGAATGGTCCTTGGTTGGTGCTTTAGTTTCCGCAGGCCTCTCCAGGCCCACATCAGCTAGACCCAAAATGTACCCTTCCTATAAGCTGTGCTATAGATGTGCAAGGGTAAAGGTAGAGCAGACATGGAAGTAACGTCCAACCAAACCCTGGACCAACCTGAGACCCACCCAATGGTGGAGAGCTAACCCCTGACACTAACAAGGACACTTTGTTATGCTTGCAGATGAAAGCCTAGCAGCATAGGTGTCTTCAGAGTGGCTCCACCAAGAAAAGTATGCTGAGACTCACAGGCAAAGATTGAGCAGAGCCCTGGGAGCCTTGTGAAGGACCCAAAGGAGACAGGAGACTCATGAGAAGACTAACAGAAACTGTTCTCTTCTAATAACAGACAAAGAGGAAGAGATCTGGAAGGGAAAGAAGATGGGAAAGATCTGGGAGGAGTAGAGGGAGGGAAATTATAATCTGGATATATTGTAGATATATCCAGATTAAATATATTGTAAGAATATATTTAAAAATATATTGTAAGAATATATTTTCAATGAATAGGAGAAAAAGCGGAGAATAGGGAAGAATGCTAAAGGCTCAGTTTTCTTAGAAGCAACATGAAGCACATGCTAAATTTAATAGGCACTTCAATGGATGAAAGATTTGTTAGATTACTTTTTGTGGATAATTAAATACTGCAGAATGTGACCTCAGAAAAGGAAGGGAAAAAAAGAGAAAGAGAGGCAGGAGGGAGAGAGCGAACACAGCTTTCTTAAATGACAATTCAGAATAACTATACATTAGTTTAGTTTATACATTGCTAGAAGATGAGGAGAAATAATGATGATTTCAGCTGGATATGGCGGTGCATTCCTGAAATTACAGCACTCAGGGAGGCAAAGTCAGGCAGATCTCTGTGTGTTTGAGGTCAACCTGGTTCACAAAGTTAGTTCAGGACTGCCAGGGCTACACAGAGAAACCCTGTCATGGAAAAAAGAAAAACAAAAACAAAAACAAAATAATAATAATTGCTTTAAGTTGAGGTTCTGTCGTTACACCATATTTAGACAATAAATATAAGGGTGGCAAAGATGTCTCTTCTGTCACTTGCTGCTCATGCTGAGAATCTGAATTTGGTTTCAGCATGCATATCAGGAGTCCCCCAGACATTAGATAGATAGATAGATTATAGATAGATAAAATATTTCAGAATCAACATCTAATCTTTGACATAAACGATGCTATTTCATGTAATGTTTTCATTTAAAAAACACAGCATCAATTTTACAACTGAATTAGCATTTACATGAACTTTGTGAAGAACAAAATATTTCCACACAGATTAAATCTAATAATCACAAAAACATTCAGCTTTATTTGCTAATGCAAACTGAATTGCTAATTTCATTTTACCTTATTTTGAAATGTGTGTAGTTTGAATTTTTAGCTCCTTATCATTTTACACTATCTTATTTTCCCTTCCACTGTTAATGACAAGCAGATTACTTTAAAAAAATAATTCTGAGTTTTATAGAAAAAATTCCTCAGTAAGAATAATTTTAAAAATCATGTACTCTTTTTCTTAGAAAATTGATAACCTATGTAAATATATAATTCTAATTTCTATCAAAATTATTTTTAAATTAAATAATCAAAATCAAAAGAATCATTTATAAAACTGTTAAAATTATATCAAAATTGTTCCCATGATAGTTGGACTCTAGTGTTACACTTCAACTAGAATATAATTCTCATTTCAAAGATTTCTTTGTCAATAGGCACATTAATGGTGCCTGATGCACCTTGTGTTCCTTATGTGGTTGCATGTAAATGGGAAATATTCACCGAGTTAAAGAAAATATCTACTGAAAAAGAATATCACTTAGACAAATGTATGCATTCATTTGTAGAAAATATCAGTTCTCTGTTAACTAGAGACAAGTTGTTTGACTTTGGATAGCAAGTAAGAGGATCTCCTCATCTCTCTATTTACAAATCTGCTTTTGTGTATGTTTTGTATTTAATTTGCTGAACTCTAATAAAAGTTGCATGCAGTATTGGAGACTACTGATATTGCCAGTGAACTGAGTTACAGGAGTTAATCCACCTTGTTCATATTTTAAAGGGATACCTCAGATTCAAAACAACAGTGGATGTCCAAGACTTTGCATTGAATATCACAACATAACAATTCCAGTATCTTTATAAACATTATCTGAGTTGAATATATGTAATGCCAGTGAGATTAAATTGTCGTTTGATTTATTCTAGTACTAAAAAAATTATGACATGAAAGTAAGGCCAGAAGAACTGTTTTCAAAGATGAAGAGCTTCAAATTTTTTTTTCAGAGCTTTAATGTTCTGGCAAAGCCCTGTTTAACTGCCAAAATGGTCCCGGGCATTTTATACTCTTGCTTGGACCAAACATACTTGAACATGAACTGAGGTTGGAAGAACTTCCATGCTTTCTAGGAGGTAAGTCTGATTATTCCAGTCAATACATGAGCAGAATAATGTAGCCAGATCCTCTGGGTCAGTGTTCCTCAGTTTTGCGGTTTAAATCAATACATATTTGTTGCCATAAGTTCAGGTATGTTACCTCAGGTTATGTGATTCCTTGTTCAGGATCTCAGCCTACAGGTGAGATTTCAGATCAGCTTTCTTCCTTCTCATTTGGAGGCTGAACTAGTAAGGAGCCGCATATGTAGCTTTGGAACTGCTGAAAGAGCTCAGTTTGTGATGATGAAAATAATGAAAAAGGATTCGGGGTTTTTCTTGTGGTGGTTGTGGATTCATTATTATTATCTATGTGTAGTTCTGATGATCAAATTCAGGAATTTCTACACCGTAAACATGGTTTCTGCCAGTGGGCTGAATCCTCAGACCAGATTGTATTCTAGCGATGGTAATGACAGCCCTAATGGTCGTTTGCAGTGAGCTAGAATATTCCTATATATTCCAGGATTTTCTGAAATTCAGAATTTCTTTGCTTTAGCCTCCTCCTGAGTGCTGGAGCTTAGGTGTATGCCATTACTCTAAAAAATAACTGAATCTTTCTTCTCTTTGACTTGAAATCAGAACTTAAACTTTCATACATGTCCATACTTTCCATCGAATGCTAGATGTTGACTCTGTAATTTCTCTCTATATAGAATTTGTTATAATCTTCATTTCTCGACTATTTCTGACTAACTCTATAGAGTTACTAAATTGTTCAATGTTCATGAAAAATTAGATTTTATTGAGACGTGCCTAAAAGGTTAATGAAGAGGGGCCTCTACTGAAGTAAATGACTACAGGAGGTGTTGATATCAACTGTGAATACTTAAGGTGAGTAATGCAGTATAGGTCGGTGGCCCAAATGGAATACAACAGGAAAAAGAAGAAAGTAGGTTCATGCACGCAAGTATTTTCACTCTTTCCACTTTCTCAGTGAAATCAAATTTTCTATGATACTTTAAACACCTGTACCAAGAGGATGGGAGAGTATTAGATTGAAGCAGATTTCAAACAATGGACAATGTACATCTATCACCGTGACTTCTACTTTGAGTAATAGAGAACATTTTGAGGTGAGAGGAATTCCTAGCAAAAAGCACAAGAGATTGTGCAGCATCAATGAAGTTAAATTGGAAAGCGTAAGGAGAAAGTGGTTAGTGTGAATAACAGAGAGGATAGAAAATATATCACTAACTGAATTTTTTCTGGTTAAATATCTAAGGCTGGAGCTAATTTCCAGATATCTATCACCTATGTAAGTTTCAGTCTATAGACTAAGAAATGCTAGAGTTTAAACTGAATGGCGTATTTTAATTTCTGAAGAGTTGAATTATGCTTAAAAATATGACAACACATGGCACACAGCAAAGAAATTCTGTCAGTCATAACTTGGTATGATCACAGTTACTCCTGGTTTAAGAAAAGTCTTACTGTTTCCCACTTCTTTCATAAGATCTGGAGAGGACAGGAACTCCACAAGGAGAGCAACAGAACCAAAAAATCTCAGCACAGGGGTCTTTCCTGAGACTGATACTCCAACCAAGTATCATGCATGGAGATAACCTAGGACCCCTGCACAGATGTAGCCCATGGCAATTCAGTGTCCAAGTGGGTTCCATAGAAATAGGAGCAAGGACTATCTCTGACATGAACTGATTGGCCTGCTCTTTAATCACCTTCCAATGAGGGGGGAGCAGCCTTACCAGGCCACAGAAGAAGACAATGCAGCCACTCCTGATAAGATCTGATAGACTAAGATCAGAAGGAAGGGGAGGAGAACCTCCCCTATCAGTGGACTTGGGGAGGGGCATGCATGAAGAAGGGGGAGGGACGGTGGGATCTGGAGGAGAGGAGGGAGGGGCTTATGGGGGGATACAAAGTGAATAAAGTGTAATTAATAAAGAATTTTTTAAAAATATTTAGATATTACAATATAAAAAAGGAAAATAAGTCTTACCATTTTTCAAAATTTTAGACAACTATTTCTATGCAACAATTCTTGATTTTATATGGTGAGTCTATGTATAGTTTCTTCTTGATGCCTAAGGAAGTAGAATTGACAGTCTCAAACAGAGAAGTGCAGAATAATTTTCCATTTAACTAAAAACAAAAAAGTTATCACCACTTACCACAAATACCACTACCATCCCCCTAACCTCCCTCTCTTCCCTCCAACACACAAAAACTTTTTCATTTTGTTGTTTTTTTTAACTTTTCTTAATAGATACATTTTGTTAACTGTATCCCAGCTCTATCCCACTCCCTCATTCCCTTCTAATCCCACATTCCCTCCCTCATCTCTTCCCTGCCCCTTTCCAGGTCCACTGATAGGGGAGGACCTCCTCCGCTTTCATCTCACCCTGTTTTATCAGGTATCTTCAGGACTGGCTACAAAGTCCTCCTCTGTGGCCTAATAGGACTGCTCCTCCCTTGGTGGGTAGGGAGGTCAAAGAGCCAGCCATTGAGTTCCTGTTAGAAATAATCCTTATTCCCCTTACTGTGAGAAACCAATTTGTTACTGAGCTACCATAGGCTACATCTGAGCAGAGGTTCTAGGTTATATCCATACATGGTACTTAGTTGAGTGTCAGGATCAGAAAAGACCCTGTGCCCAGATATATTTAGTCCTTGTGGAGCTCCTATCCTTTCCCCATCATACTAACTTCCCTTCTTTCATATGATTCCCTGTACTCTGCCAAAACACTGCTAGGTAGAGTCTTTCAGATGCCTTCTGCAGTAGACTCCTGTCATACATTCAATGCACATCCCATTTGTCTTTCTAAATGAGGATTGATCATCTTACCCCTTGTCTGCTTTTTTTATTATCTTTTTTAGTTGTATAGATTTCATTATGTTTATCATATCTTATAGGTCTATATAAGTGAGTATATACCATGTTTGTGTTTCTCCTTCTGGGATACTTCACTCAGAATGATCTTTTTTAGATCCCACCATTTGCCTGCAAATTTCATGATTTCCTCTTTTTTGATTGTTGAGTAGTATTCCCTTGTGAAAAATACCACAATTTCTGTATCCATTCCTGCATTGAGGGACATCTGGGTTGTTTCCAGGTTCTGGCTATTACAAATAAAGCTGCTATAAACATGGTTGAGCAAATGCACTTGTTGTGTACTTGAGCAAATTTTGCGTATATACATAGCAGTGGTATAGCTGGGACTTGAGGAAGCACTATTTGTAATTGTCTGAGAAAGCACCAGATAGACTTCCAAAGTGGTTGTACCAGTTTACATTCCCACTAGCAGTGGAGGAGGGTTCCCCTTTCTCCACAACCTCTCCAGCATGTGTTGTCACTTGAGTTTTTCATCTTGGTCATTCTGATGGGTATAAGGTGAAATCTCAGGGTTGTTTTGTTTGCATTTCCCTAGTGGATAATGAGGATGAGCATTTCTTTAAGTGTTTCTCTGCCATTCGATATTCCTCTATCGAGAATTCTCTGTTTAGGTCCATTCCCCATTTTTAATTGGATTACTTGGTTTGCTGCTTTTCAGCTTCTTTAGTTCTTTATATATACTGGATATTAGCCCTCTGTCAGATAAAGGGTTGGTGAAGATTCTTTCCCAATTGGTAGGCAGTCATTTTGTTTTGATGATGGTGTCTTTTGTTTTACAGAAGCTTTTCAGCTTCATGAGGTCCCATTTATTGATTGTTGCTCTTAGAGCCTGTGCTGTTGGTGTTCTGTACAGGAAGTTGTCTCCTGTGCCAATGAGTTCTAGGCTGTTCCCCATTGTTTCTTCTAACCAATTTAATGTCTCGGTTTTATATTGAGATCTTTGATCCACCTTTGTGCAGGATGATAAATATGGGTTTATTTTCATTTTTCTGCATTTGGACATCCAGTTGGACCAGCATCATCTGTTGAAGATGCTATCTTTCTTCCATTGAATGGTTTTGGCTGCTTTGTCAAAAATTGACTATTCATAGGTGTGTGGGTTTATTTCTGTGTCTTCTATTTTGTTCCATTGATCCTCCTTTCTGTTTTTATGCCAATACCACGCAGTTTTTATTACTATTGCTCTGTAGTACAGATTGAGATCAGGGATGGAGATACCTCCATATGATCTGTACAGGATTGTTTTGGAGATTCTCGGTATTTTGTTTCTCCATATGACACTGAGAATATTTTTTAAGATTTGTAAAGAATTGAGTTGGTGTTTTGATGGGAATTGCATTGAATCTGTAGATTGCTTTTGGCACAGTGGCCATTTTCACAGTGTTAGTCCTAGCAATCCATGAGCATGGGAGATCTTTCCATCTTCTGATATCTTCTTCAATTTATTTCTTCAGAGTCTTGAAGATTTTCTCAAGCAGGTCTTTCACTTGCTTGGTTCATGTCACCCCAAGGTACTTTATGTTATTAGTGGCTATTGTGAAGGGTGTTGTTTCCCTAATTTCTTTCTCAGCCCTTTTGTCTTTGGTATACAGGAGAACTTTTAATTTTTTTGAGTTGATTTTGTATCCTGCCACTTTGCTGAAGGTGTTTATCAGCTGGAGGAATTCTCTAGTTGAATTTTTGAGATCGCTCATGTATACTATCATATGATTTGTGAATAGTGACACTTTGACCTCTTCCTTTCTGATTTCTTTCTGCTTAATCTCCTTTAGTTGTCTTATTGCTCTGGCTAGGATTTCAAGTACTCTGTTGAAGAGGTATGGAGAGAGTGGGCAGCCTTGTCTTTTCCCTGATTTCAGTGGGATTGATTTAAGTTTCTCTCCATTGTGTTTGATGTTGGCTATAGGCTTACTGTATATTGCCTTTACTATATTTAGGTATGTGCCTTGTATCCCTGATCTCTCCAAGACTTTAAACATGAATGGGTGTTGGACTTTGTCAAATGCTTTTTTGGCATCTAAGGAGATGATCATGTGGTTTTTCTCCTTCAGTTTGTTTATGTGGTGGATTACATTGTTGGATTTCCATGTGTTGAACCACCCTTGCATGCCTGGGATGAAGCCTACTTGGTCATGGTGGATGATATTTTTGATGTGTTCTTGGATTCAGTTTGCAAGTATTTTATTGAGTATTTTTGCGTCAATGTTCATAAGAGAGATAGGTTTGAAGTTCTCTTTTTTGTTGGGTCTTTGTGTGGCTTAGGTATCAAGGTGATTGTGGCTTCATAGAATGAGTTTGGTAATGTTCCTTCTGTTTATATTTTGAAGAATAATTTGGAGAGATTTGGTGTTAGCACTTCTTTGAAGATCTGGTAGAATTCTGCGCTGAAACCATGTGGCCCAGGGCTTTTTTTTTTGGGAGTGGAGACTGTTAATGACTGCTTCAATCTCCTTGGGGGATATACGATTACTCCATGTTTCTACCTGATCTTGATTTAATGTTGGAAGATGGAATCTATCAAGAAAATTATCCATTTCATTTCGATTTTCAAATTTTGTGCCATATAGGCTTTTGTAGTATGACCTAATGATTGTTTGGATTTCCTCAGTGTCTGTAGTTATGTCACCCTTTTCATTTCTGATTTTGCTGTAATAATGACTGTAGAAAGATCAAAGATGCAAGAGGATATTGGACTCTGTTTTTGGATGCTCAGAACAAAAATCCACCAATGTATTATTCAAGAGATTCTTACAAACCTGTGTTATACGCACGGGATAGGCTGGTTCAAAGGGCACATTGTGCGCAGTGCAAGTGCACCTTAGTAGATAAATTGGCACATAGCCAGCACCTCTTAAATTTTGGGCGACTGGTTAACAGTCAATAAGGCTTCTCTCCTTGCTACTTCTCTGTAAGAAGTAAACGGACTTCATGTCACTAACATACATGTTAGAGAGTCTTTCTTAGGATCAGGCAAGTTGGTAAATATGCATATTGAACATATTTCAAAAGCAGTTCAGAAATTCTTTTTCCCTGGTCCTCAAAAATGCCAACTGGTAAAAGATGTAAATTGAATTACCTTGCTTCTATACAGAAAATAATAGTCATAAAGTAGCATAGTGTAAATATTAGCTTTTCCAATGCCTTATCCACATTGATGCCTATAAGACATCTTTAAATATCATTGGTATAATGCTATTGTGGTATGTATACAATTTACCCTTGTTCATTTAAATGATGATATCTCTACAGCTCCATTGGGGTTTAATCTGGACATTGCATTGTGGTGTTTATTCTAAGCATCACCTGTCTCAAGTTTGTGTAAACATGCCACCATTTATTTTCTGTATTGCCACTGTTGGGCAGAGTGAATGGAATTTTATGTATGAACTGGGAAATAGTAAGAGCTGGAGCGGACAGGAACTCTACAAGGAGAGCAACAGAACAAGAAAATTTGAACTCAGGGAACTTCCCAGAAGCTCATACTCCAACCAAGGACTATTCATGGAGATAACCTAGAACCCCTGCACAGATGTAGCCCATGGCAGTTCAGTGTCCAAGTGGGTTACATAGTAATGTGAAGAGGGACTGCCTCTGACATAATCTGATTGGCCTGCTCTTTGATCACCTCCCCCTGAGGGGGGTGCACAGTAGAGGACAAGGCAGCCACTTTTGATGTGAACTGATAGACTAAGATCAGAAAGGAGAGGAGAACCTCCCTATCAGTGGACGTGGGGAGTGGCATGCATGCAGAAAGGGGAGGGAGGGTGGGATTGGGAGGGGCTTATGGGGGAATACAAAATGAATAAAGTGTAATTAATAAAAAAAAACACCAGGCAATGCTAAGCAAGGGAGAGGATAGTGTGGGACATCCTGGTCCAGAGGGGAGGAGAAAGGAGAGTGGGAGAGAGATGGGAGAGGAGAGGACTTGGAAAGATCACGATAAATCAACCAGACCTAAGATATGACTAAAAAGAAAATAAAATGTGGGAAATATAAAAGGGAGGAGGCTATGGGAGCTTAGAGGTTTAAGATGGAGTAATTACTGCCCACCATTGAGCTCTTGGTTAGTTAAATGAATCCTAGTCTCTGTGTGGTGATTTGGGTATACAGCTGGTTTAGAAATAACCACTGATTAGCTAAAAGATAAGTCAGTATTAAATATTAATGATCATCAACAAAATACTTCTCGAATTGCATCACAGCTCCAATTTAAACCAAAAAAGTAAAACAAACAAATTAACAAAAATATGGTTTTATTGAATCTTTCCACTAAAGTATTACTAGATGGATTATTTTGCAAAATGTTTCTGATAAAAGTCTGGTTTTTGTGTTTTTCTATTTTTACATTATTTTACAGTGTTATGTCTCAGTATGGCTGTCTTATTTTTGTTGGAGGATATTTGATCACACTGTGAACCCAGAGAATTTTTTTGCTTACTGAAAAAAAAAAAGTTCTATTTGTGATGTGTCTCAGCCTTAGCAAACACATTTAACCCAAAAGCTTTATGCTTGAATATTTTAAACAAGATTTTAAAAAAAAAATTAACCCTAGGTCAAGAAGTGGAACAAGCAGCCAGTTGACAAGGAGCAAACATAGGAAAAAAACAGAGTAAGAGGAAGTCAGGAGGGCTGATAGACAGCTGCAGAAGAAGTAGAAGTGAAGGACACCCATTTTGAGGATTTTGTTGTTGTTGTTGTTGTTTTTTGCGACAACATGAAGCATGAGGCTCCTTTTCCTTCTTTTTAGACATTGGCTGAGGAAGAAGGTCAGCTGGGTGTTAGCAGGCTTTCACTGCAGTACCTGGCTCCAGAGTCTTTATTAGTAAAATCAAGTGTTTGAGATTTTTTTTTAAAAAACAACAAATTTTAGTTCTATAATAAATCTCAAGCTAAAATTCCCAATACATCACTAAAAATAAATATATATATATATATATAATTATATATAGCTTATAAAAATTATATATATGTAGCTTATATAAAGGTAATACCACAGTAAATGCTTAATGATTATATCAGTTTAGTTCTCTCTTCTCCACTTTGATTCAATAAAACCCCAACGCAATACATATGTATATATTACAGTCTTAGTGCTACTGCCTTCCAACACACCCTCTTCTAATATTATTATCCTCAAAATAGTTATAGTTTCCCCATTTTCTTTTATCATTCTGTATATATTGAGGCAAATCTATTTGCTATACTTATATAGTTATGACTCTGAAATGCCAATCTGGCTTTGCGTTTTCATGCTTGAAATATTCATAGCCTCAGGAAAGAGGCAGAAATTCTTAGCTTGCCAGAAAATCTTTCATGACCTCTAGCAAACTTCAGAAGTACTTTTATTAGGTGTTCTTTTAGTCCTAAAGGGTCAACATATTCTTGAATCTCTTGACATGCCCCTAATTTATGTACATTTTTCAAGACTCCTTATTAGATGCTGCAATAGTTTTCTTCTGGCTTTGTTATTTTTGTAAAAATTGAGGCATTGGAATGTAGACTTTGCTCATTGAAAGAATGCATGATGAGAATGGACAAGGATTGAAGCTCCTGAAACACAGAAGAAGGGTCATTATCTTTGTATTTATATAAAACTAGCCTGAATAGATTTGATAATAATTTGTTTGTATTTATAATGCCCTTAATGTTTTACATTGTAATGTGTGAAACTCATCACTAGCAGTAACACATGTCTCTTTTCTCAAATAGTCTCCATCCTAGAAGTAAAATATCAGTTCTTTCCATTTGTAATCCCTGAAGTTTGTTTGTTTGTTTGTTTGTTTTCATTCTAGCCCAGAAGAATCTTATCTTCTGCTTCTAGTGTGATAATCAGCTTATGCATGTTGTTATGGTCCAAGAAAAATCCAATACGAATAGACATACCACAAAGTAGTGATGCCATGGTCAGGTGACAATATAAGGAATTGTATTTGATGAAAATAAAGAATTAATGTCAAGTATGGAGCTTTTTATTTGTCTTAAAAATGTGTATAATAAATTATAAATCTCCAGTGTAGTAGTATTAAAAAGTAAGTGCTCTTTGAAGGTGGCTAGAGACTAAAGATTGAGATTAATGTCCTCATAAGAGAGGACACAGAATGTTTGTAGGGAGACAGTGACTGTGACCCATTTGACAGGCTTTGGCCACAATTTCTGCCCTCAGTTTTCCATTTCCCAGACCCATAAACTGTGAGAAATAAAGTTATGTAATATCTAAATCTGTGATATTCTGCTGTAACATCCTAAAATGACTAAGGTAGAGTATGTTCTAGAACATATGGATTAAAGAAAATCATGCCATGGTAGACAAAACTTTAAGGAAGACTGAAAGAAAAAGTCTGTGCTGTTGGTGTTCTGTTCAGGCAGTTGTCTCCTGTGCCAATGAGGTCTAGGCTGTTCCCCACTTTTTTTTTTTCCAATTGATTTAGAGTATCTGGTTTTATGTTGAGGTCTTTGATCCACTTTGTCTTTAGATTTGTGCAGGGTGATAAATATGGATCTATTTTCATTTTTTCTGCATATAGACATCCAGTTGGACCAGCACCATTTGTTGAAGATGCTGTCTTTTTTCCATTGAATGGTTTTGGCTGCTTTGTCAAAAATCGAGTATTCATAGGTGTGTGGGTTTATTTCTGAGTCTTCTACGTGGTTCCTTTGATCCTCCTTTCTGTTTCTATGCCAATACAAATGCAGTTTTTATTACTGTTGCCCTGTAGTACAGCTTGAGATCAGGGATGGAGATACCTCCAGATGATCTGTTGTTGTACAGGATCGTTTTGGAGATTCTGGGTTTTTTGTTTCTCCATATGAAGCTGAGAATCTTTTTTTCAAGGTCTGTAAAGAATTGAGTTGGTATTTTGATGGGAATTGCATTGAATCTGTATATTGCTTTTGGCAGGATGGCCATTTTCACAATGTTAATCCTA
The DNA here is from genome assembly GCA_010120015.1 of Rhombomys opimus. Classification (NCBI taxonomy): domain Eukaryota; kingdom Metazoa; phylum Chordata; class Mammalia; order Rodentia; family Muridae; genus Rhombomys; species Rhombomys opimus. Next base: position 863,578 of record REGO01000458.1, on the reverse strand, counting down.
CCAATCCATGAGCACAGGAGATCTTTCCAACTTCTGATATCTTCTTCAATTTCTTTCTTAAGAGACTTGAAGTTTTTCTCAAACAGGTCTTTCACTTGCTTGGTTAGAGTCACACCAAGGTACTTTATGTTATTAGTGGCTATTGTGAAGGGTGTTGTTTCCCTAATTTCTTTCTCAGCCTTTTTGTCTTTGGTATACCGGAGGGCTTCTGATTTTTTTGAGTTGATTTTGTATCCTGCCACTTTGCTGAAGGTGTTTATCAGTTGAAGGATTTCTCTGGTTGAATTTTTGGGTTCGCTCATATATACTATCATATCATCTGCAAATAGTGACCCTTTGACCTCTTCCTTTCCAATTTGTATCCCCTTGATCTCCTTTAGTTGTCTTATTGCTCTGGCTAGGACTTCAAGTACTATGTTGAAGACATATGGAGACAACTGGCAGCCTTGTCCTGTCCCTGATTTCAGTGGGATTGATTTAAGTTTCTCTCCATTGAGTTTGATGTTGGCTATAGGCTTGCTGTATATTACCTTTAATATCTTTAGGTATGTGCCTTGTATCCCTGCTCTCTCCAAGACTTTAAACATGAATGGGTGTTGGACTTTGTCAAATGATTTTTCGGCATCTACGGAGATGATCATGTGGTTTTTCTCCTTCAGTTTGTTCGTGTGGTGGATTACATTGATGGATTTCCGTATGTTGAACCACACTTGCATGCCTGGGATGAAGTCTACTTGGTCATAATGGATGATATCTTTGATATGTTCTTGGATTCGATTTGCAAGTATTTTATTGAGTATTTTTGCATCAATGTTCATAAGAGAGATAGGCCTGAAGTTCTCTTTTTTTGTTGGATCTTTGTGTGGTTTAGGTATCAAGGTGACTGTGGCTTTGTAGAATGAGTTTGGTAGTATTCCTTCTGTTTCTAATTTGTGGAATAGCTTGAGGAGAATTGGAGTTAACACTTCTTTGAAGGTCTTATAGAATTCTGTGCTGAAGCCATCTGGTCCAGGGCTTTTTTTAGAGGGGAGGCTGTTAATGACTGCTGCAATTTCCTTAGGAGATATTGGGCTATTCAGTCTTTCTACCTGATCTTGTCTTAGTTTTGGTAGATGGAATCTTTCAAGAAAATTATCCATTTCATTTAGATTTTCAAATTTTGTGGCATATAGGCTTTTGTAGTATGACCTAATAATTGTTTGGATTTCCTCAGTGTCTGTGGTTATGTCCCCATTTTCATTTCTGATTTTGCTGATTTGGATAGTTTCTCTCTG
>REGO01000458.1:831021-852066 GCA_010120015.1 Rhombomys opimus | reverse complement strand
TGGCAGATTCTGCTGGATGCCTCCTGCCTCCTCCGAAGAGGGAGTAGGGTGTTGGGTGCTGGGAAGTGCCTGGGGATCACCTCTTGGAGTGTCTCCTCCCGAAGGAGTCTTCAGTGACCTGGTTCTAGATGGACTCAGATCATGGTTAGTCTCTTTCTTCTTGGAAGTCTAGATAACTCTGTTCTGGGTTGATCAGCCCCTTCACTCACCAATATCTGCATTGCATGTCCTCTCCCCTTCAGCTAGGCTGCACACAAGCCGCCACCATCTTCTGGATCTCCAAATTCACATTTTTTAAATAAAGAATTGTTTTCTATAATTTAATTTAATATATAATGCATACATGTGTATATTTCCTATAAATATTATGGAATGTACAATTGGCAGCAGAGATTTACAACTTAAATTTTCTTAATGGGAAAATACTTATTTTGTTGTTTTGTTAGAATAAAACAATAAAGACATATAGCTATGCACCATGGATGGATTTTAAAGTATGCGATTGAAATAGTTTAGTCTGGCATTTTCATATTTATATTCACTGGATACCATAATTATTATAACACAAACTATAGAAAAATGTGTAACTTTCAAATATATACTATTTTTAATGTGTAGAGGTGTTTGACCTGCATATATGTCTATGTACTCTTTGGGTGCATGGTGCCCACAAATGTTGAAAGACGGTATTAGATCCCCAAGAACTGCGGTTACAAACACTCTGGGATCCACAGTGTAGTGCTGAGCATTGAACCCAGAACAGCTAGTGCTCTTAAACACTGCTACAAATCTCTAGTATCAACACCTACTATTGTGCACTCATTTACACTTAACATGTTTGTTTTATTCCTTGAGATTTAAAGTGCAAATAGTTTAATTTAAACAGCATGCCATTGTCAACCTGACAAAGTTTACAACACTCCTACATGTCCAGTTATTTCTACAATAAAATAAAAGAGTTAAATTATTACATATACTTAAAAATGATTACAGTAATGCTATTGTTTATGAAATTATATGTACTTAGTAAGATAAATATGACTACATAAGAAGATATTACTATACACCATGAATTGAGTGGAACCACTCTCCAAATAATAGTTTAATATCTCCATTTTCTACAGTTCAGAATGTTATTACATTTGGAAACAAGGAATTCATAGATACAAACAAGATAAAAAAAAACGTTAGAATGGATGTAGTTCAGTATGACTTTATACTGATTAAAGAGATAAGGGACAATTTGTATCAAGGCTGTGGCCCCCTCCCTCATCTCCTATCAGTGGACTTGGGGAGGAGCATGCATGCAGAGGGTAGAGGAAGGGAGGGACTGGGATGGGAGAAGGGAGGGAACCACAGGGGGGATACAAAGTGAATAAAGTGTAATTAATAAAGAATTTTTTAAAAAAATTAAAAAGCCAATTCTCCAAAAAAATAAGAAAGTCTGTGATAGTCACAAATAATACATCTCTGTGTCACCTATACTTTAAGCAAAATGTGATTCCCCAATCCATATGCTAAAAAGAGAAGAGCTTTTAACCAGGTAATGTGGACTAGCACAGAAACTCATGTCTGGTACCTACTGAAAAATGATCAGTTTGTCAGGTCACAAAAAAGCAGGCAGTGTACAACATACAAATGAAGCATGTTATGTGTCTAGAATCCCAAGAAACCCCTGGTTCAGTTCAGCACCAATTAGTTTCTAGAAGGATTCAGATTCAGCAGCTTAAAATCTTCACACTATAAAGGATCCCTTGATATGATGTACATAATGAGACCCCTTAATAATATCATTGATGGGGGAGGCATTTGAATTTTAATTAATTTTATTATTATGTATCCTCAGACAAACTAAAGTCTTGTGGAGAGGAAAAGGTGTTCAAGTTCTTCATGAGCTAAGTGATAGCAGGGCTCAAATGTCCTGTTCTCTATTGGAGATGGAAGGCACATAACCAGGCATGGCATCTGTAGGAACTACTTCTGTTGCCTAACAACTATTGATGGAGAAAAGCCAGGTTAGTAGCTGCATACATTTTGTAGGTTATGAGTAAGATACTTCCAATGAAACACAACTAAAAAGAAATTATTTAGGATCTATATGCTTATTTATGACACATAAAATTGACTATCAATAAGGGGTGTGTGTGCGTGTGTGTGTGTGTGTGTGTCTGCGTGTGTTCACCCCTTTCTTTTATTTATTCACCTTCTGGAAGACATTTACCTTATTTTTATACCTTGGATATTGTGAGTACTGAAATAAAGAGGTAAGTGAGTGATTTTATTGCCTTTAGATATAAACCCAGAAGTTATTGCTGTAGCATGTGATAAGTGTGGTTTTTGATAGTATCTAGTCTTAAAAATGTCATTTGAAATGTTTTTAAAGGAAACAAAGTTTATTTTATTGCAAATTAGTAGAAATATAATATTACTCAACAGAGTCAGAAAACTTTCTTGGATTAAGTTTCAAAATAACTACAAATTAAAATGTTGAATCAATAAAGATGAGAAGTTACATGATATTTTAAGGGAAGTGTTAAAAGATTTGATGTGGATTTCTTATTACTGCTTATTAAAATTCAAAAGAAAATGAATAAACTGCCAGAATAATTAAAACCACAAAGGAACCATTCAAGGCTGTATTATGTGTCTTTGATACAGGTTTCTTCTAGTACATGCAAAGTTCTGAATTCAATTCTTTTCACTCAGTACAAAATATAGACATGACTGATTGATTTGAGAAAACAAATAATTGTATTGAGGTTAATGCACTATTACTTTGTACATAAATTATGTATAGTGAGCCCCTTCTATCAAACTGGGCAATCAAATTATGTGATTTAATGTAAATAAACGTTTTTCCACAGTTCTTTGTGGTAGAACTCCACCATGAAAATACCAACAGGGTAGGCTGACTACTACATGGCACTTTTATTTTATGTTGGTGTTTCCTTGTGAACTCTTTTGTGTGTATGCCTAGACCTACTGTGCTTATTTGTCCCTTATCTCTCTCTCTCTCTCTCTCTTAACTGTATAAGTGGCTTTATTTTTAGGACATAGAACAAGTTTCAATCAATTTCCAAAAGCAAAATTTCTAACACAGAAAATTATTTCCTTAAAGTTTTTCTGAAAAACAGTACTTATTAGGTTTTATAATCTTATTAACAGATCATAAAATATGTTTTTCTTTATTAATTACACTTTATTCACTTTGTATCCTCCCTGTGGTTCTCTCCCTCCTCCAGTCCCAATCCTTCCCTTCCTCTGCATGCATGCCCCTCCCCAAGTCTTTTCCTTCCTTCTGATCCTAGTCAATTAGGTCTCATCAGGAGTGGCTGCATTGTCTTCTTTTGTGACCTGGTAATGCTGCTTCCCACTCAGGGGGAGGTAATTAAAGAGCAAGCCAATCAGTTCATGTCAGAGACAGTCCCTGTTCCTATTACAATGGAACCCACTTGGATACTGAACTGCCATGGGCTACATCTATGCAGGGGTCTTAGGTTATCTCCATGCATAGTCCTTGGTTGGAGTATCAGTCTCAGGAAAGACCCCTGTGCTGAGATTTTTTGGTTCTGTTGCTCTCCTTGTGGAGTTCCTGTCTTCTCCAGATCTTACTGTTTCCCACTTCTTTCCTAAGATTCCCCACACTCTGCCCAAAGGTTGCCCATAAGTCTCAGCATCTGCATTGATAGCCTGCAGGGCAGAGCATTTCAGAGGTCCTCTGTGTCAGGCTCCTGACTTGTTCCCTCATTTATTTTTATTTTTATTAATTACTGTTTATTTACTTTATATCCCAGCTGTAGCTCCTTCCCAATACCATCCTCCCTCCCTTTTCTTCTCCTATGCCCCTCCCCTAAACCAATGATAAGGTAGGTCCTCCTCCCTTTCCATCTGACTTTAGGTCTATCAGGTCTCATCAGGACTGGCTTCTTTGTCTTTCTCTGTGGAATGGTAAGGATGCTCCCCCCTCAGGTAAAGGTGATCAAAGAGCCCATGAGTTCATGTCAGAGACAGTCCCTGTTCCTATTATTAGAGAACCCTTTTGGACATTGAGCTACCATGGGCTACTTCTGTGCAGGGGTTCTAGGTTAACTCCATGAATGGTCCTTGGCTGGAGTATCAGTCTGAGAAAAGACCCATGTGCCCAGATTTTTTGGTTCTGTTGCTCTCCTTGTGGAGCTCCTTTTCCCTCCAAGTCTTTCTATCTTACCCTTCTACCATAAGATTCCCTACACTGCAAAAAGTTTGGCTATGAATCTAAGCATATGTTTTGATACCCTTCTGAGTAGTCTTTCAGAGACCCGCTGTGATAGGCTCCTGTCCTCTTCCCTGCTTTCTCCAACTTCTGATGTCCAACTCGTTTGCCTTTCTGAATGAAGACTGAACATCTTACCAGGGTCTTCCATCTTGATTAGCTTCCTTAGGTGTACAGATTTTAGTATGATTGTCCAATATTATATGTCTAATATCCACTTAAAAGTGAATATATACCATGTGTGTCTTTCTGTTTCTGGGATATCTCACTCAGGATGATCATTTATAGATCGTACCATTTGCCTGCAAATTTCATGATTTCCTTGTTTTTAAATGCTGAGTAGTATTCCATTGTGTAAATGTACCACAATTTCTGCATCCATTCCTCAACTGAGAGACATCTGGGTTGTTTCCAGGTTCTGGCTATTACAAATAAAGCTGCTATGAATCTGCTTGAGCAAATGTCCTTGTTGTATACTTGAGCATCTTTTGGATATATGCCAAGGAGTGGTATATAGCTGGATCTTGAGATAACACTATTCCTAATTGTCTGAGAAAATGCTGCATTGATTTCCAAAGTAGTTGTACAAGTTTACATTCCTACCAGCAATAGAGGAGGGTTCCTCTTTCTCCACATCCTCTCCAGCATGTGTTGTCACTTGAGTTTTTATCTTAGCCATTCTGATGGGTGTAAGGTGAAATCTCAGGAACATTTTGATTTGCATTTCCCTGATGATTAAGGATGTTGAACATTTCTTTAAATGTTTCTCTGCCATTCGATGTTTATCACAGACTTTCATAGGCTTTTTTGTTGTTTTGTTTTGTTTTGTTTTTTCAGAATTTTCGTGTCCTTCAGACACACAGTCAATACCCTACTGAGACATAGCTTTTGCTTCCTTATATTTCATGAAGATTAAATGATTAATTTATACAGTACCTTAAATTGTTCAGTTGGGACAAGTCTCAGTTAAGGTATCTATTACTGTAAAAAGACAGCATGACCACGGCAACTCTTACAAATAAAACTTTTTAATTGGGGCTGGCTTACACTTTCCAAGGTTTAGTCCATTACCATCATGGTGAGAAGCATCGCAATATGCTCGCAGACATGTTGCTGGAGAAACAGCTGAGAGTTCTATGTCAACAGGCAGCAAGGGAAAGTGTCTTTTTCACACTGAGAGGAGCTTGAGCATAGTAGACCTCAGAACCAGCCCCCACATTGACACACTTCCTCCAGCAAGGCCACACCTACTTAGACAAGGCTATAATTCCTTATAGTGTCACTCTCCATGAACCAGGCCTTCAAACACATGAGTCTATGCAGACCATACCTATCCAAACCACCACAGTACAGAAATGTCTATCTAAATATTTGCTAAATGCAATTGAATGATGCCTACCAAGCTTATGAATTTTTGTTAAATATGATTTCATTGAAAAAAGCAAAAAAGTTCTAATCATATGTATACTTAAGCCATAAACATTTAATTTATGAGATACCTTAGCCAATTATTAAATTAAACATAAACCACAATTAGCACCATCATAATTCTTAAACATTACTTGAACATTTATAGCTTGTTATATTCCTTAGTTTAGTCAATAAGCCTCTTCAAGGAGGATGTTACCATAACAAAACACTAGGTTTTTAGTTGCATTTTTTAAGCCCTTTACTCAGTTCGTACCTTTAAAGACAGTTTACTGCTAAATTAAGTCACTTTTTTCAATCCAAGTCATGTAAGGGCAAAAATTATACTTGAACATATTTTCTTTTCTGCTTCAATTTCACTCTTCCTTCTCCCCTTGCCTCTTACCCCTGGAGCCACACACAGATGCTTTTTGAGATAGTAAGTGTAAGCTATGTTCAAATACAAATCAAACAATCAGATATTTATAGAAAACATTTTTCAGACCTCTAATTGAAAGAATAATTGTGTAGATGAAAGTATATTGCTAAATGCTTCATCTCAGATATAGATTTGGCATCAATTTTAATGAAAATTTTATAGGAGTATTACATAATAAATTAACTTCTGCTGAGTATTTTGTGTCCCCAAATAAATAAAACCACTTAAAGCTCTTGTAAAGGCTGTATTACACAATGACTAACAATTACTGATATGAAATTCATGGTGAGTATAATGGTCAAAATATTTAACCCAAGGTACAGTAAACTTTGAGGTTTTGTTTTTGCTTTAAATTGGGTATTGACTCACTTATAGGACATAAAATATTTTTTTGTAATCAGGTGCTATTGGATTTTTCACTGCTTTATTACTGAAGTTTATTGTTCAATCATAAAAACATATATTTTAGTGCCTGTGCTGACAGGAAGTAATTCCAAATCCTTCATGCTGAAATTCCTCTCACTATTTCTCCCACTGCCCTTCATGAAAGAAAGAGAACTAGTCAGCAGCTTTCGTATTTTCTCAAATCATTGTCATGCTTTACTTTGTATAATGTAGGACACTGTTAAATACACTTGCACAAATTGTGATGATATTAAATATAGTAGGAAAAATAATTTAAAATATGGACATTTCAATTTTGTGCAAGTTGTTCCTTTTGAAAACTACTGATTTTGTTTTGTGATTAGAAAGGAGAAAGTCTAATCTAACAAAAGTCATGTGAACCTGAGGTTCTTTGTCCTACAGTGTCATTTGTTGAACAATGTGGAATATAAAGAAGGCCAATTCAAAGTTATTTCAGTTTATATGCAGTGTGTAGTGTTCACCTATGTGCATGTGTGCAGAGGCCAGAAATGTTCTGTCCGTCACTCTCTACTTCAGTGTGCTGCCACTGAGTCCCTCACTAAGAGGGGCAGACAGGCAGCAGCCTGTATTTTGCAAGCTCCAACTACTAAAGTGTGTTTGCCACACCAAACTCTATATATAGGTGCTGGATGTGAACTCAGGTCCTCCAGCTTGTTCTACTGACCAATCTTCCCAGCCCCAAGCTAAAGCATCTTTATTTATTTTTTGATTATACCTTTGTATTTCTTTTTTATAATTTATTTTTTATTTATTACAATTTATTCACTCTGTCTCCTAGCTGTAGCCCCCTCCTTCCTGTCCTTCCAAGCCCACCCTCCCTCCTTCTTTTTCTCCCATGTCCATCCCCAAGTCCACTGATAGGGGAGGTCTTCCTCCCCTTCCCTCTGACCCTAGCCTATCAGGTCTCATCAGGACTCTCTGTATTGTCCCCCTCTGTGTCCTAATAAGGCTGCTTCCCCCTCAGGTGGAAGTGATCAAAGAGCCAGCCTCTAAGTTCATGTCAGAGACAGCCCTTGTTCTCTTTAAAAGGAGGACCCTGGGTAAGGCGATCAATCCTCATTTAGAAAGGCAAACAATGGGATAGACATCAGAAGAAGGAGAAAACTGGGAACAGGACATAAGGCTACCACAGGGGGCCTCTGAAAGACTTTACCCAGCAAGGTACCAAAACAGTTGCTAAGACTCATAGCCAAACTTTGTGCAGAGTGCAGGGAATATTATGAAAGAAAGAGGAGATAGAAAGACCTGGAGAGGAGAGGAGTTCCACAAGGAGACCAATATAATAAAAAAAATCTGGGCCAGAGGTCTTTTCTGAGACTGATACTCTAACCAAGGACCATTCATGGATATAACCTAGATGACCTAGAACCCCTGCTCATATGTAGCCCTAAAAGTTAAGTCTTCAAATGGGCTAAAGCATCCTTAAACAACAATAACAAGAACATATTTTATAGGAAATAAAGTTATTATTTTTATTTTTATTCTGTACACTAAAATTTCTAAGGCATTATTAAATTATATTGTAAATTTATTTTCTTTTTCATCATCCTGTTATTGAACACTGGCGTATGTATAGTCTACCACAACAATACCAAGAATAAATGAGTCAGTAGCTTTCATTCTTTCTTTTGTTTTTCTTCTTCTAGAGATGGCCTGTCTATTGGAGTAAGTGCTCTAATGAAATCACCAAAGCTGAGTTAGAATGAAGGTGTGTATTTCATCCAATAGTATGCTTTTTATGAAGTTGGGTAAGCCAATTTGGTTATACATGTTTAGGATTGTGACGTTTCCCTGGTTACTTATTTCCTTAAGTAAAATGAAGTGTCCTTCTTCTTCTCTTACGGTTAATTTTTTTGAAACCTATTTTATCTATCATGAAAAGAATGATATCTTCTTCTTGTACTTCCCATTTGTTTGGATACTTTTTGCCATCCTTTCACTGAAAGGTGGTTCATATCTGAAAGTAAAATTAGTACCTGGAATAAAACTAAAAGATATTTTCACTTAATTTAATCTGTCTTCTTATTAGGTACTTGAATCCATGAATATTTAAAATAATTATTGAAAGATATGGATTGACAGCTGACATTTTGTTATTTTTTTTCTATTTGTATTCTTAGTCCTTTTTGTGTGTTCATTATCTCCTGGATATGCTTATACCTTTCTGTAGTCCAAATATGGTTACTTTTGTGATGCTTTATTTCACGGACATTGTCCTTAAGTGACTGAGATGCTTGCATTTTATTCTGTGTTCTTATACCTTCTCAGACCTTCCAGATCCCCCAATTTGTCTAGGAGGCTGAGAAGATAGGATCTGTGGAAAACATATGTTTTATTACTGGATGAGACTATAATTGTGTTGACTACATATCCTCCCCCTTAGAGAACACATATTCTCATGATTGCCACTTAACTAAAAAAAAGATTTAAAGACCAGTAATAAAGAAATGGACAGAACTTACGACTATTGTTCTGCTAAATGGGCATAATAATAAGCTGACTTCAAATCAGTTATAATTATATCCACAGATTAGTGATACTCTCAACCTTCATCAGAGAAGCTTTTTTATTTTTATTTTCCAGTAGACACAGAAAACCACAACAGGCTAAGATGCAGAGAATGAAAGGACTGTGGATTGTTCAATCTTCTCTGCAACATTTATATCATGACTCCTCTGCCAAGACTCAGGTATCCTTATGGAAAAGAGAGTAGGAAGATTGTGAGACAGAAGTGGTAGATAACTACAGAAAAAAAGAGTTTTTTTCTGGACATGCCAAAGCATTACTCAATGAACTAACAGTGGTTATAACAACATTTAGAGATTTGTAGAAAGCTCAAACCATTAAAAAATTATCTTGATATGGAGGAGGAAAGAGGGTATGCATTCCCATCGTTGTTGAGGAGTATTAGAAATTGATAGCTTCTGAAAGAGAGAGAGAGAGAGAGAGAGAGAGAGAGAGAGAGACCCTTTTATTTAAGACTATGGCTCCTGAACATGGCCCACAGAATCAACTAACATGGAGTCATAGGGGCTCACAAAGACTGAAGCAACAGTCATGCAGCCTGTAAGGGTCAGTACATTGTCCTCCGTAAATATACTGGAGTCATGTAGTTGTGTTATTGTTTTGTTGTGTTTGATGTTGATAATTTGTTTTGTTTTGAGGAACTCCTCACTCTTCTTGCCTTTTTTGTCTTACTAGGTTACCTAGTTCAGCTTTGATCTGAGGCTTTTCATCTAAAATTATTGCATCTTGATATGCCATTTTTAGGTGATATCCCTGGAAGAAAAACTCTTTTCTAAAGGGTAATGGAGTAGTGGATGCCAGTGAGGAGGGGTGCTAAGGGAAGAGAGGGGAGTTAAGGGAAGAAATGTGGAAGTGAAGGAATTGGAGGTTGTGGTCAGGATTATTGTATGAGTAAAGAATAATTTAAAAGAAAAGAGAAAACTAAGGAAAGATTGAAAAAAAATGTGGCTACTGGCAAGCCAACCATGCTTCAGTGAATGGTCCCAATCCCAGGAATTTAAGAATAGCACAAACTGAACCTCTTGAGGTTTTGTTTTGTCTTGTTTAAAGACTCTACCATGCAGGGTATCAAAGCAGATGCTGAGACTCATAGCTAAGTTTTGGGCATAATGCAGGGAGATAGAAAGACCTGGAGGGGACAGTAGCTCCACAAGGAGAACAACAGAACCAAAAGATATGGGCCCAGGGGGGCCTTTGGAGACTGATGACTCAAACAAGGACTGTGCATGGAGGGAATCTAGAGTGCCTGCTCATATGTAGCCTATGTTAGCTTAGTCCCCAAGTGGATTCCCTAGTAAGGGGAGAAGGGAAAGTCATGCATGAACTTGGTTGCTTGTTCTTTGATTGACTCACCATGGTGAGGTGGCCTTATTAGGCCACAGAGAAAGAGGATCCAGACAGTCATAGTGAGACCATGAAAGGCTAGGGTCATGTGGTAGGGGAGGAGGATTTCCGCTATCAGTGGACTAAGAGAGGGGCATGGGAGGGGAAGACGGTTGGAGAATGGGCTGGCTGGAGTTGAGGGAGTGGGCTACATCCAGGATACAAAGTAAGTAAATTTTAATAAATAATAATAATAATTTTTAAAAGGGGAGTTTTGCTTTGGTTTCGTTTGGTTTTAGTTTTGGTGCACTTTAGCTCTTGGAGAGAGCATTGTCAGCCCAGATGTGAAATTTTTACTTAAACAATATATATATGTAAATTTATACATAGATTTTTTCCTTTTTTAATTAATTACACTTTATTCACTTTGTATCCCCCCATAAGACCCTTCTTTCTCCCCTCCCGATCCGACTCTTCCTCCCCTTTCTGCATGCATGCCCCTCCCCAAGTCCACTGATAGGGAGGTCTTCCTCTCCTTCTTTCCGATCTTAGTCTATCAGATCTTATCAGGAGTGGCTGCATTGTCATCTTCTGTGGCCTGGTAAGGCTGCTCCCCCCTTAGGGGGAGGTGGTCAGAAAGCAAGCCAATCAGATTATGTCAGAGGCAGTCCCTCTTTCCATTACTATGGAACCCACTTGGACACTAAACTGCCATGGGCTACATCTGTGCAGGGGTTCTAGTTTATCTCCATGCCTGGTACTTGGTTGGAGTACCCCTGTGTACTCCCTGTGTACTTCCCTCTCAGAAGACCCCTGTGTTCAAATTTCTGGTTCTGTTGCTCTCCTTGTGGAGTTCCTGTCCTCTCCAGATCTTACTATTTCCCACTTCTTACATAAGATTCCATGCACTCTGCCCAACAGTTGGCCATAAGTCTCAGTGTCTGCTTTGATTCTCTGCAGGGCAGAGCCTTTCAGAAGCCCTCGGTGGCGGGTGGGTTTCTAGCTTGTTTCCTGTTTTCTTCTTCTTCTGATGTTCTTCTCTTTGCCTTTCGGGATGGGATTGAGCATTTTAATCAGGGTCCTCTCTCTTGATTAGTTTCTTTAGGTGTACAGAGTTTAGTAGGTTTATCTTATATTAAATGTCTATATGAGTGAGTATATACTGTGTGTGTCTTTCTGCTTCTGGGACAGCTCACTCAGGATGATCCTTTCCAGGTCCCACCATTTATTCCATTGTGTACATGTACCACAATTTCTGCATCCATTCTTCAGTTGTGAGGCATCTGGGCTGTTTCCAGCTTCTGGCTATTACAAATAAAACTGCTACAAACATGGTTGAGAAAATGTCCTTATTGTGTACTTGAGCCTCTTTTGGATATATGCCTAGAAGTGGTATGGCTGGACCTTGAGGAAGCACTATTCCTAGTTGTCTGAGAAAGTGGCAGATTGATTTCCAGAGTAGTTGTACAAGTTTACTTTCCCACCAGCAGTGAAAGAGGGTTCCCTTCTCCACAGCCTCTCCAGCATGTGTTGTCACTCGAGTTTTTCATCTTGGCCATTCTGATGGGTGTAAGGGGAAATAACAGGGTCATTTTGATGGCTAATGAGGTTCAGCATTTCTTTAAGTGTTTCTCTGCCGTTCTATATTCCTCTACAGTGAATTCTCTGTTTAGCTCTGTTCCCCATTTTTTAATTGGATTACTTGGTTTGCTGCTTTTCAGCTTCTTGAGTTCTTTATATATACTGAATATTAGCCCTCTATCTGATAAAGGGTTGATGAAGATTCTTTCCCAATCTGTAGGTAGTCTTTTTGTTTTGATGAGGGTGTCCTTTGCTTTAAAGAAGCTTTTCAATTTCATGAGGTCCCATTTATTGATTGTTGCTCTTAGAGCCTGTGCTGTTGGTGTTCTGCTCAGGAAGTTGTCTCCTGTACCAATGAGTTCTAGGGTTTTCTGCAGTTTTCCTTCTAACCACTTTAATGTGTCTGGTTTTATGTTGATATCTTTGATCCACTTGGACTTTAGTTTTGTGCAGGGTGATAAGTATGGATCTATTTGCATTTTTCTATATGTAGACATCCAGTTAGATTAGCACCATTTGCTGAAGACGCTATGTTTTTTCCATTGTATTGTTTTGGCATCTTTGTCAAGATCAGGTGTCCACAAGTGTGTGGGTTTATTTCTGGGTTTTCTTTTGGGTTCCATTTATCCACCATTCCGTTTCTATGCTAATACCATGCAGTTTTTATTACTGTTGCTCTATAGTACAGCTTAAGATCAGGGATGTATATACCTCCAGAAGATCTTTTAATGTAGACAATTATTTTAGCAATTCTGGGTTTCTTGTTATTCCATATGAATAAAAAGAGGGGTACTATGAAATCACAAAGGTTTTATGAGTTTGGGGGTTGGGGTGGTATATATGTGTTTCTAGAATTCTTAGGAACCATGCACTTTTTCTCAAATTTTTCTTAGGCTTCTTGTTCTTCTTCTTCTTGTGGTTGTTCTTCCTCTTGTTCTTCTCATTCTTGTTCTTTTTCTCATCCTTCTCCTCCACCTTCTCCTCTTCCTTCTTCTCTTTCTTTTGAGAAAGCTCTGTTTGGGTCCCAGATGTGTTCTATGCTTTAATTTACAAGAAAATTCTTAAGAAAGTTAATCTATGCTTACAAAAAAAAATAGTGGTAATGGCCTAGAAAGAGTGGCATGCGGCAACCAAAAACATGGAAGAAAGCCTTTGGGCATATAGAAATCACTCATTCTCCTGATTGTTATGATATTACAAGTATATGTTTATCAGTCTATAACAGTTTAAATGACCAATATCTTATAAATCAATTCTACATAAAATTTTCAAATTATTTAAATTTCCCTCCATTGAGTTTGATGTTGGCTATAGGCTTGCTGTACATTATCTTTACTATATTTCCCTATGTGCCTTGTCTCCCTGATCTCTCCAAGGTTTTAAACATGAATGGATGTTGGATTTTGCCAATTTTTTTGGCATCTAAGAAGGTGATCGTTTGATTTTTGTCCTTCAGTTTGTTAATATGGTGGATCACATTGATGGATTTCCATATATTGAACCACCCCTACTGGATTGGGATGAAGCCTATATGGTCTTGGTGGATGATATCTTTTATGTGCTCTTGGATTCAGTTTGCAAGTATTTTATTAAGTATTTTCACCAACCCTATATCTGACAGAGGGTTAATATCCAGAATATATAAATAACTAAAGTTAAAAAGCAACCAAAAAGTAATCCAATTAAAAAATGTGGTACAGTCCCAAACAGAATTCTCCGTAGAGGAATATAGAATCGCAGAGATATACTTAAAGAAATGCTCAACATCCATAGTCATCAGGGAAATGCAAATCAAAACAACACAGATTTCACCATACGCCTGTCAGAATTGATCTTTTTAGAGAGTATTCCAACCAAGGACCATGCATAGAGATAACCTAGAACCCCTGCACAGATGCAGCCCATGGCAGCTCAGTATCCAAGTGGATTCCTTAGTAAGGGGAACAGGAACTGTCTCTGACATGAACTCAGTGGCTGGCTCTTTGATCACCTCCCCCTGAGAGGGAAGCAGATTTACCAGGCCATAGAGACAGACAATGCAGCCAGTCCTAATGAGAGCTGATAGGCTAGGTTCAGATGGAAGGGAAGGATACATCTCCTATCAGTGGACTTGGAGAGAGGAATGGGAGCAGATGAGGGAAGGAGGGTGGGATTGAAAGGGAATAAGGGAGGGGGCTACAGCTGGGATACAATGTGAATAAACTGTAATTAATATAAAATTTTAAAATTAAAAAGATAAGAGAGTATATAACATGTGTGTCTTTCTCTTTCTGGAATCTCACTTAGGATGGTCTTTTCTAGTACCCATCATCTGCCTGCAAATTTCATGGTTTCCTTGTTTTTAATTGCTGAGTAGTATTCCATTGTGTAAATGTACCACAATTTCTGGGTTGTCTCCAGCTTCTGGCTATTACAAATAAAGCTGCTATGAACATGGTTGAGCAAATGTCCTTGTTGTGTACTTGAGCATATTTTTGATATATGCCTAGTAATGGTACAGCTGGATCTTGAGGAAGCACTATTCCTAATTGTCTGAGAAAGCACGAGATTGTTTTACAAAGTGGTTGTACAAGCTTACATTCCTACCAACAATGGAGGAGTATTCCTCTTTCTTTCCATCCTCTCCAGCAGGTGTTGTCACTTGAGTTTTTGATCTTAGCCATTCTGATGTGTGAAATCTCAGGGTTGTTTTGATATCCATTTCCCTGATGACTAAGGAGGTTGAACATTTCTTTAAATGTTTCTCTGCCAGTCAATATTCATGTATTGAGAATTCTCTGTTTAGCTCTGTCATGTACACCTTTTAAATGTCTAAAGCCTGTACAATTCTCTAGTATTCTACATCTTCTGATTATTTTAATTTTCTGCAGAAACAGGATGATAAAAGCACATTTAATAATATGTTAAAATGGCCAAAATTAAACAAATGCAGGAGTTGCTTCTCTCCATCATGTATATTCTATTGAACTCAAGTTGCCATGCTTGGCTGCAAGGGTCTATATCAGCTGAGGCATCTCTCCCTTACCCTTTGAAACAGGTTTTCTTCTCTTTTCCTTTTCACCATTGGCAATTCCGTGTGTGTATGTTTGTGTGAATATGGAATGTGTGTTTGTTTGTGTGTGTGCATAAGTGTGTTTTTGTAATTTGAGACAAGATAACATGTTGTAATGGCTGCTATCAAACTCATTCAGTAACTGAAGATGATCTTAATTTTATGACTATCCTGTTGCAGCCTTCTAAGTGTTGGAGGCCTGATTGTTGAAAAAAAAATTAAGCTAAATAAAACCTGTTTAGTGAATTAGGAATTTCTAATTTCTTGGCACAATTGTGTTAAATCATGTGTTGGAATGTATTTTTATCTCACCAAGAACTTCAAATGTGTCTGTAGAAAATGTCCATAGTAAGAGCCTGGGGCGATGGCTCAGTTGTTCAGAGTACTGTCTGCTCTTCCAAAGTGCTGAGTTCAATTCCCAGCAACACATAGTAGCTCAAAACCATCTATAATGAAAATTAGTGCCCTCTTCTGGTATGTAGGCATACATGCAGGAAGAGTACCGTATAAATAATAAATAAATAAATCTTTTTTTAAAAAGCCCACTGTAGTTCAGTAAGTTCATATTTATTCATTGACTTTTTTTAAGTTTATTGTTCTTTTTACAGATATGGGTGTTTTCCATATTTGTGTGTGTGTGTGTTTGTGTGTGTGTGTGTGTGTGTGTGTGTGTGTGTGTATCTATACATAGATATACATCATTTGGATGAAGTGCTCACAGAACCAAGAAGAGGGCTTCATATCCCATGGAACTGTAGTTATATACATCACTATGTGGGTTCTGGAAAACAAACATGGGTCATCTAGAGGGGCAGAGAATGTTCACTGAGCCATCTCTCAGCCCCCAACTTCTTGCATTTCATGGAGCTATCTTTTCAGATAGTGATCAATTTTCTTGTTTCAATCTATATTGATGTTTTTCTTAGTTTTGTTTCTGTTGCTGTGATAAAAATACCTTGAAATAACTTAGGGAGTATAGAGTAATGTATTCTGCTTGCAATTCCAGGTGACAGTCTATTATCAGTTGAGGGAAACTCAAGGCAGGAACTTGAAGCAAATTAAACCACTTCCACTGTCAAGAGCACATAGAAATAAATGCATGCTTCCTTACTACTTACTTGCTTACTTGCTTGCTTATGTTCTACACAGTTTCTCCACTCTTATACTTTTTAGGATTCTCTTTCCAGAGAAGGATGATACCCACCAGGCAGTGGGTCTTCACATATTAATTAACTTAAAAGTCAATAACCACAGCCCAACACTATGCAGACACTCCTTCATTGACATTCTCTTCCCAAGTGATTTTAGGTTCTGTCAAGTTGGTCAATTAAAGCTAATCCTCACTTTTTTGTGTGAGAATGCTCTTACTAATTTTTTTGTTTATGTTCTATTTCACTGATTTTCTCTTGTACTTATCTTCTTACTTATTTAATGTTGCCATACACTGTTAATACATGCACTGATATGATTTCTTCAGAATTTACATGATTCTTTGTTCATTATATCATCATTTTCTAATACACCATTAAATTCATTTCAAATATTATTTCATATATATATATATTGTTCTTTTGTACAGTTTATTTTTCACATCTTTATGCTTGTTTTCTTTTCAACACTGACTCATATTTATAGTAGTTGTGTGAAAACTTGTTGCTGTTAATTGCATCATGTCTCAATTTTTTTCCATAGGTAATTATTTTTTTCTGACCTACAAGATGTATTTTTTGTTTGTTGATAACTGTGTATATGAATTTTGGTTGGTGCTTTTAAATGGTATTGATGTCCTCTTGGTGGGTCTAGTTTTTACCTTTGTATTAGATTAGACAATATGGAACTAAATGCAGTCTTCAGTTTGGGAGTTATTTAGCACTATTTCTGAGTAGTAAACCTTACGATATCTATTGTGATTCCTAAGGTTGAGACAGGTCAATGTCTGAAAATAGATATACTGTTCTCTCTATGTTGTAGTAGTTGCTGAAATACCATGAAAATTTTCATTTATTAATATTTGTTCTTGGCACAACTTTCTGAGGTTTCAACCTGCTTATAAAAACTCTCTAGCAATTGATTCAAAGAAGATCCCTATGGAGGTTTGGAGAAAGCATTTTCTGCATCAACACTTTTCATTGGAGAGAAGATCTTCCCGATTCCCTAAACATTGACTTTTATTATTAGACTATGATATCACATGCTCAGCTTGGGTTTCCTCTCACTCAGGCATTATGGTGTTTTATGTCCCTGACTGACTGATGCCTGAAAGCAATTATTTCTTACTTATTGCTCTGTTTTCTAGTAGATTAAGAAGGAGATCTATTCAAGTATCATTATTTTTCTTACAACAGAAGCCAAAAGGCCCTCTGCTCAGAGTCTTTTGCAAACTCTCTCTTTCCTCTCCCTCTGCCTCCTTCTTTCTCTCCTTCCCTCTCTTCCTCTTCCTTGCCTCCCTCCAAGTATCCTTCTATTTCTCTCTCTTCTCTCTGTATACCTCTATATATGTGTGTGTGATTTAATGTATGACAAATAAAAATTACCAACTACAAATTCAGTAGTGTTATCACCTCCTCATTACTTTGCATTTAATACAATTGATCACATTTTCCCTTTTATGTAGTCTTCTTTTGCATAATCTTTGAAAGGGCAAACTGAAAGCCAAGGTTGCATTGTCTCTTGACTGCCTTTTTTCACTTGAGATACTTTACCATTTCATTCATTATGAATTCAGTTTCTAGAGAAATAAACATATTCTGATTGATCTTCTACTTAAAATTTCAAATGATTTTTCACTTCAACATTTATCACCCTGACATTTAATACTGTTTAAATGTGGGCATTTATCTCCCTAAGCTAATATGTCTCTGGTTACAACATGCAATTTACTTGTCTAAAAGAGGAATCCTAATACATTTTGATGTATTTATCACATAGTACTTTTTTGTTCATGGTTTCTCTGATTGAAACTCCATTTTCTTTGGAATCTGTAGATTCCCAAAAAAATCCATGAGACTCAGATATATTTACATTTTAGATATAAAGTGGATGGTTTGGGATGTGCTGTCTGTTGACTGGTATGTCAGTAATTTGGTGCAGATTTATCTATTGTAAATTATAGGCTTCTGTTCTTATCATGTAACTCTGAACCCAACCTAATTTGTGTTGTTGAAACAGCAACACAAATTTTGGCTGGGACTTTCTACTTTTAGATCTTAAATTTAAGAATGATATTAAATAAACTTTTTCTGCTACCTGTTAGTACCACCTGAAAACTCTTTCTGATTTTTCTTTTATACCATTTCAGCACTTTTCCACCATAAAGATATCACTTTTCACCTGAGTTTTATTCCATTTTAAAATGATGAAATCAGGGAAGTAAATGCTGTTTATATAATTCTGTCTTCCATTATGATGACTTTCCATCAGCAATTTTCAAAAACATCCTCATTTACTCTTCCAGTTGCTGTGAAAACCACTAAAATGGTCATTTATTCCCCTAGTCACTACCAGTAATCTAGGCAATGTGTCTTTTCCAACTGCCAATAACACTGATTTATACATCTTGTGGGGGGCTTTCCTCGTTACAATCAAATGCCAATTTTATTTCGCTGAGCAGTAACTTGCTGAAAATTAATAGAATTTGTTTATACTTAGCCTTGCTTTAAAAAATGAATATTTTCTTTAAAGCCTCAATGCTGATCCGATTAGTTTTGTTTTGTTTTTTGTTTTTTGTTTTCAATGTAAGAGTTTTTTTGACATTAACTACCCTTATTCAGGTGGAAATGAGATTTGTTATTAGAAGAACAATGATCTGTGTACATTTAAGGTCATTTTACTTACTAAAAAATATTCTAAACATAAAAAAGAATTTAAGCATTAGAATCATGTAGCAACAATATGATGGAGTTTGTACACAGTACATGAAAAATTGCAAACATTTCTCATTTATCACTACTACAATTATTAAAAAGTGATAATTATTTGCATGACAGCATTTCCCAAGGATTTTTAAAAATTAATAAACAGCTTTAGAAAAATATAATATTTTCAAAGACATCGTTGCTTTCCCCAGAATAAAACTAAGTAAAATCAATTACTCCAATATCCAATATTATACACAACTATGAAACTTATTTTAGTTGAGATGAACTAAACAAGCACTTTTGATTCTTTTACCACTAGTTTCCTTTACAAAAAAAAAATGTGTGTTGAAATGTTTTTTCCTAAATTAAGTACAAGTATAAAGACCCCCCCAAAAATCTTCATTTATTTACCATACTGTGGCCCACTTATGTTCAACTTTAAATTATAAAAGAGAATGAGTAATTGGACAGATTTAGAGGTCACCAAAAGTAAATTACCTGTCAATCTTTCTTTCTTGTCAGTTAACCAAGAAAAAATATTTCTTGAACCTTGTAAATTAATACCTTGGGGCATGTACTGTATTGGATTTTATGTCAGGTCATGCAAGGCTCATAATGGACTTTAAGCAGTACAGCCCTGACATGACAGAGAATGTAGCTTTGAGTACTTAAATTAGTTTTCTGTCATCTAGGCTCATGCTAAATGACACTTGTTTTTTCAAAGTCTCTAAATGATTGATGGTCTAATATTTTAAAATACTAAGATAGAATCTATAACTACTCAAGCTAACCACATGCATCAAAAATAACACATTCTCTCTCTTCCCTGCCTGTTTGCTATCTGTCTCAGTGAATTCTGGAAGTCTGTTATTGGAAAATTAGATACTGTATGTGTGCATGTGTGTACATATAAATATATCCCATTTATTTCTTTTAGAAACTCTATAATCAAAGAGGTACTTATTTTATGTATTAAATAAGACCCTATTCTCATCAGTTTGTTACCACGGAACCATCTATAAAACCTTATTTTAATATAAATTAATTTTATATTGCAAGGAAATATGTAGGGTTAGGGCAAATTCAGATATATTCTTTGTTTAAATTCAATACGTTTATTCATATGCAACACAGCTCTATGATAAATAACACAATTTTCAAAAAAATATTTTATCCAAATTCACTTTATTTTTCCCAACATATTTTATAAGCTACTCTTCCCATGATAAGCATACATTTAGGCTAACACATTTTACTTTGTTGTGTAACTTGAATCAATATATCTGACTATAGTTTCAATAATCTTCCTTTTGTAACTGGTTTACTGCTTTTGATTAGAGATGTAATAACTCTGTGTACCTCAGATTATCTGTAAAATCAATACTGTTTCTTGTTCATACCCTATATTGTTGGGATTACACAGACCTCAAAATTCATTATATTGCTTACATTTGTTCAAGCTTTTGATACTTTTTTTTGAGCGAGAGTATTTCTGTGTAGTTCTAGCTGTGCTGAAATGAATCTCATGTAGAGCAAACTGGCCTTGGTCTCACAAAGTTCCATCTGCATCTACTTCCTGACTGCTGAGATGAAAATTCCTGTACCTCTACACCAGGCTATATTCCTTTATTTGTTCCCATGAAATGGAAATCTTCTCTAAATCAGAGAGCAGATGTATGTAGTCAGAAGGTTATAACAGCAAGAGAATATCAATTGGTCTTTTCTAATAATTCCACTGTTATCAATTTGTACTTAATAACAATAATAATAATTCATATAATGCTATCTGTTGCTCTATGTGTATGTGTCTGCCTTGTTGTCTTTGTCTCTCTGTCACTGTCAGTGTGTGTCTGTCTCTCTGTTTGTCTCTTGCTCTCTATGACACACAGAGGGTTGAGCTCACTAAAATGAGCTTGCCACTATCCGATCATGAATGATTTTGGCTGTGAAGACAGTCCAAGACATCTGAAGGGGTCTCTGCCATACTGATGTGTGACTAAATCTATACAGTACTTTTATTTGCTAATTAATATAAATGGGCACAGCCTGCTATGGACAATTCAATTCTTGTGAAGGGTGACCTGGATTGTATAAGAAAACCAAAACCAATCAAAATGCAGCATTGTAAAGCCTGGTCCAAATGAATATATATATATATATATATATATATATATATATATAT
>REGO01000458.1:799477-818257 GCA_010120015.1 Rhombomys opimus | reverse complement strand
ACAGAACAAGAAAATTTGAACACAGGGAACTTCCCAGAGACTCATACTCCAACCAAAGACTATTCATGGAGACAACCTAGAACCCTGACAATGCGGCCACTTCTTATGAGAACTGATAGACTAAGATCAGAAAGAAGGAGAGGAGGATGTCCCCTATCAGTGGACTTGGGGAGGGGCATGCATGCAGAAAGGGCTGGGGTAGAGGGTGGGACTGGGAGGGGAGGAGGGAGGGTCTTATGGGGGGATACAAAATGAATAAAGTGTAATTAATAAAAAAAAGAAAGTGGATATTAGCCATAAAATAGGATAAACATACTAAAATCTATAGACTTTAAGAAGTGAAACAACAAGGAGCAATCTAGGGGAGATGCTTAATTCTCATTCAGAAAAGAAGAAAGGAGAGACACCAGAAGGAGTAGGAGAGAGAGAAAACAGGACAGGAGCTTACTACAGATCTTCTCTAAAGATTCCACCCAGCAGGGGATCGAAGCAGATTCAGAGACTCACAACCAAACTTTGAACAAAGTGCAGAGAATCTTATGTAAGAAAAAGCATATAAAAAAAAAAAACCTAGGGTACAGGAGCCCCACAGGGAGACGACAAAGCCAAAAAATAAAGATAAAAAACCTGGGCCCAGTTAGGACTGCAGAGACTGATGCATCAAGCAAAGACTATGAATAGAGAGAAACTAGACCTCATGTTCAGATGTAGCTCATAGACAGCTCAGTCTCCATGTGAGTTGCCTAGTAAGGGGCGAAGAGAAGTCGCTGACATGAACTTCATTGACTGTTCCTTGATCATTTCTCCTTGGTGTGGAGACCTAGACAGCACACAAAGAAAGAGGATCCTGATGGGAACTGATAGGCTAGGGTCAGACAGTAGGGGAGGAGGACTTCCCCTATCCATGGGCTAGGGGAGAGTGATAAGGGAAGAAGAAAGAAGGAGGGTCAAACTGGGAGGAGATGAGAGAGGGGGCTATAACTAGGATACAAAGTGAATAAAATGTAATATATAATAATAATTAAAAATGTAAAGCAAATGAGCAATTTAGAAAAGGCTTTGGGTTTTTGAATAAATTTTTAAGTTTTGGAATACTTTTGTCATGTAACTAAATTAATGTTTCATTTTAAGTTAGTCATAAGACTTTGAAGATCATGAATGAGTATTATGACTGAAAGTGAAGTGTTTAATACACAATGATTCATTTCTGTTGTTAAACTGATTAGAGTTGGAGGCATAGAAGAGACACAATTCTGGGCATATTTGGAAGAGTATTTAAGAAAGTTCAATTAAGTTGCAGAAAACTCACTCAAAAGGTAGGTAGGACCATCTGATGTACAAAGTTTTCTATATTGATGTTTTATTTATTTGTTTGTTTATTAAAATGTATTCATTTTGTATCCTAGATGTAGCCCTCCCTTGTCTCCTCCCAGTCCCTCCTATTCTCCCATTTCTCCCCCTATGACCCTATCCTAGACTACTGATAAGAAAGGACCTCCTCTCCTCCTCTCTGAACATAGCCTATCAAGTCTCCTCAAGGCTGGCTGCATTGTCTGCCTCTGTGACCTGGTAAGGCTGCTCCCACCTTCAGGGGGAGGTGTTCAAAGAACCAGCCTCTGAGTTCATGTCAGAGACAGCTCCTGTTCCCCTACTAGGGAACCCACTAAGAAACTGAGCAGCCTATGGGCTTCCTCTGAGCAGGGGTTCTAGGTCTTCTCCATGCATAGTCCTTGGCTGGAGTATTGATCTCTTCAGGGCCCCCTGTTCCCAGGTATTTTAAGCTCTATTGTTCTCCTTGTATAGTTCCTGTCCCCTACAGGTCTTTCTACCTTCCTCTTCTTCCTTAAGGTTTACTGCACTCTTCTCAAAGTTTGGCTATGAGTCCCAGTATCTCCTTCAATACTGATGAACAGAAAGATGAATAGAATCTTTCAGGCCCCTGTGGAAGGCTCCTGTCCTATTCTTACAGACTGGAAAAAGTCTTCATCAACCTTACATCTGTCAGAGGGCTAATATCTAGAATACATGAAGAACACAAAAAGTTAAACACCAACAAACTAAGTAATCCATTTAAAAAAATGGATTACAGAGCTAAACAAAGAATTTTCATCAGAGAAATATCCAATGACAGAGAAACACTTAAAGAAATGCTCAACATCTTTAATCTTCAGGGTAATGCAAATAAAAATGACCCTGAGATTTCACCTTACACCCATCAGAATAGCTAAGACCAAAAACTCAAGTGACAACTCATTCTGGAGAGCATGTGGAGAAAGGGGAAACCTCCTCCCTTGCTGGTGGGAGTGTAAACTAGTACAACCACTTGGAAATCAACCTGGTGCTTTCTTAGACAATTAGGAATAGTGCTACCTCAAGATCCAGCTATACCACTCCTAGGCATATATCCAAAATACGCTTAAGTATACAACAAGGACATTTGCTTAACCATGTTTGTAGCAGCTTTATTTGTAATAGCCAGAATCTGGAAAGGGGGAACCCAGATGTCCCTCAACAGAGGAATGGATGCAGAAATTGTGGTACTTTCCACAATGGAATACTACCCAGCAATTAAAAACAAAGAAATCATGAAATTTTCAGACAAATGGTGGAAACTAGAAAAGATCATCATAGGTGAGGTATCCCAGAAGCAGAAAGACACACATGGTATATACTCACTTATAAGTGGAGATTATACATATAATATAGGATAAACATACTAAAATCTGTACACCTAAATAAACTAAGCAAGTAGGAGGACCCTGGATAAATGATCACTACTCATTCAGAAAGGCAAATGGGACGGAAGAGGGAGAAAAGAGGGAACAGGAAAGGAATCTACCACAGAGGGCTTCTCAAAGACTCTGTCTACCCAGTGGGGTATCAAAGCAGATGCTGTGACTCATAGCCAAACTTTGGGCAGAGTGCAGGGAATCTTATGAAAGAAAGGGAAGATAGAAAAACCTGGAGGGGACAAGAGCTTCACAAAGAGAACAACAGAACCAAAAAATCTGGCCACAGTGGTCTTTTCTAAGACTGATACTCCAGCCAAGTACATGCTTGGAGATAGCCTATAACACCTGCACAGAGGTAGCCAATGGCAGCTCAGGGTACAAGTGGATTCCCTAGTAATGGGAACAGGGACTGTCTCTGATATGATTTCAGTGTTTGGCTTTTTGATCACATCCCCCTGGGGGTGGGAGCAGCCTTACCAGGGCACAGAGGAAGACAATGCAGCCAGTAGTGATGAGACCTGATAGGTTAGGATCAGATGGAAGGGGAGGAGGACCTCCCCTATCAGTGGACTGTGGCAGGGGCATGGGAGGAGAAGAGGGAGGGAGGGTGTCATTGGGAGGGGATGAAGAAGGAGCTACAACTGGGGCACAAAATGAATAAATTGTAACTAACAAAAATAAATTTAAAATTTTAAGTATAAAAAAGAACAAGAAAAAAAAAACAACATGAAATCCAACAATATGCATAGTTTTCTATTACATCAAAAATAAAATGAATAAAAGAAACAAGTTGTATAATTCAAACACAGCATACTATATTATCATCTTATATGATGTTATAATAAATAAAACTTATGAAGTTATTATCTGAAAGTAGAAGGAGATGCTGGAACCAAATATATAGAGGAGACTGTGGAAGGTAATAAAAGTAATCTAAACTGTGATGTGTGAGTTATAGGAGCAGATTTGTTTTGAAAATTACTAGAACTAGACCCTACAAAATATTTAGTGTATATGTACCATATATCTATAAAGATGATAAAAATAATTATGTTTAATATGCTTGTCTGTGTTATACACTAATTTATATCTTCATTTTTAGCTAATTGTATTTTCCCTATGTCAATATACAAAAGTCTTAGCTCCTGAGGCAATAACTTTGCAAGTGTGTAAGGAAATACCAGATTTAACCAGAAACAACATAGTCTCCCAGTCTCCTGTGACATTATGTTAAATACTGTGTAATATGTTTGTCTGAAATCTTTTCTCTTGCATATTAATAATATTACTTGGAGTATTTGTTAATTAAAGAAATAAAAAGACAGAACAATAATAATTTAATCCTTAACTGCTTATTTTCACAGTTCCAAAGGCTGGTAATTCAAGTCCAGGGATCAGCAGTTGGCTTACATTGAGCCACTCCTCATGTTTTGTGAGAGATGCCTTGTAATAGAGCAGAACCATGACCTTTCCTGATGAGGCTTGCTTCTGCTTTCTCTTGTTCTGAAAATGCCAGTATATTACACTAGATTGTCACAGTATACTTGGACATTGTTTACTGTTAATAGTCTAAACATTTATGCCACCATATTTCAGGCTTTGCTTTGAGATTTAGTCAAGCAATATGTGAATTTGGTAGTGACATATTCCAATTTTAGAGAATACAGTAGGTCATGCAAAGTCCAATTTTTGAGCGTCCATTAGATGTCATTTCAAATTTTATTTTCATTGCTTTATGACCTGTGATGAGGTTGGTAGCTGTTCCAGATGAACTTTAAACATGGCTAATGAAATGGGATTACAAATAACTTATCTAAACTGTCCTCAAATTACAAATGATATTTTATTTATGTTAAGCATATAAAATACCAAGAAATAGGTCATATTATAACAATAATGGTTTTTATTTTCATAAAATGGAAAAATTGAACAAAAGGTGTTTTTAATTTTAAATGAAATTTTGAAATATCAGTATCTAATTTCATGAAAATTCCTAATGAATTTTTATCTGCATCTACTATTAAGCATCTTTACTAGTGTTTTGAGTAAACTTCTGTTTGCAAAGGTGTTCATATCCTCATTCCAAGTCCCTTACTGTCTCCCTATTTATTATCTCAAAGTTTCTATTTTATAAATTTTATTTAGATATAGAAATATTAAAACAAATACACTGATAAAAACATTGGCATGTTTATGGCAAAGTGCATATTTTATTAACCTAGTAGATGTGTATAATAGTAAAGAATGTATGAGTGATGATCTCCCCTGAAGGAATATCTTTATTGCTTTCCACATGTGTGCATTCAATCAAACATGGACTATACAACCTCAGTGGCTCAGAATGCAGCCCTTGTGACCATTTCCTTTGAGATACCCTGGTGTCATTAGTACCACCTACAAGAAAAGCACAGTTGCCACTGCAATGGAACTATTGTGTTTTCCCCTTTATTAATAGTTTATAAGAATACAGTATAATAAATATTTACATCATACTTGCATTACGTTCAAAATCTAAAATATCATAAAGTAATGGAAACACATACAGGTTTTGTTCCAAAAGTATAACATTTAACAAAAGAGCCATGAACATGTGTCAGTTTTGCCATTCACAGAAGTCCCAAAATAAATTTTCTGTAGATACCATGGGATGCCGAATATTTTATTTTGGTGGTTTATTCTCTTTATTATCACTTTTGATAGTAATTAACTAATTTTTTGTATTGTAACTACTTTCTTCTGGAAATACATGCATGTTCCTATTTTACATAAAAGTAAACTAAATATGTATTCTGTCTTATTAGTGTAAATAGAAATAAACAATTGCATTAAAGCATCATACATAAAATTGAGAAACAGAACTTTCTGAAGCAAGCATCCACACGTCTACTTTTGACTAAGTAGCATGGTCATCTTTACAACCTTTATAATAAAAAACTTGTAAATACTACAGATAGAACCAGCTTGCTGTTATAATCTTGTAAATGCGCTTCTATATTTAACTGTCCCCAACTGTGTTGCTTCTAGTGCTGGTTTTATAGCAGGTCTAAAGAGCAAAAAGCAGCTACTGCCATAGACATTTCCTCCTCTGGTTAAGCAGGAATGCCACCTAGTGTCACAACAGCTACCAAATTCTAGCTGCTTGTTAAAAGAAATTAACATTCTGCATGCAGCACAGTTCTGCTAGAGACTCTTGAAGGTTAAACACCACAGCAAACAGTATAAAACGGCTTGACATGACCTGACAGCAAAGAAAACACAGCCTAATTAGACTTTAGCAATTTGGAGTTTAATATTTTATGGAAAATAAGTTAAACTAAATTTTACTGAAAATCTAAATCAAGCTATTTTCCTCAAGCCAAGTATATAAAAGGAAAGAACAAACACAATAAATGTTTATGCAATCAGGTCAATGCTTTATCGATATACATTTTAATTTTGTTTCAGAACAGTTAGAAATACAGCAAAAATACATTATTTTTTGATATTTAAAGTTTTTTAGATTTTGTGAATTTTTAGTGCAAATGAAGAAAAGAAAATCATAACTCTAGTTGAAATATTGTCTGAGATTAAAGTAATTTTAATTGATACTATTGCTAACTGATATTGCATAAAAAGAATACTTTTCTTATAATTTAATGCAAATACACCCACTTTTGATTATTTAATGCTCTTATAATTTCAGTTTTATTCAAAATGAAATGAGAATTAAGTTTAGTTATTGGGTTTGTCAATTTCTGTTTTGTAGCTGACTTACATAAGTACCATTTTTCAGATACTTAATTTTCACCCTTTGAAAGTCAGCTTAATTATACAAGTGCTCTGAAGAACTGCTTCATTAATTTTTGCTTAGGAGGTACAAGAGTGTTTTTAAAAACACACCAAGTATTTGATTGGGATGTGCGAAGCAGCAGCAGGTAGAAGTCAAAAGGAAGATTAGTAGATGGGGAGAATTATGTCATAATGGGAACAGAGATAGTATGTGGCAGTGTCTTAATGTATCCGACCCACTGTCTTATTTTTCTGTGTTCTTACAACGAACCTGTATTCAGCATTATTGAAGTTATATTGTCATTTAACAGCTTGAGCAAGCATTCCCGATGTTCCCACAATATCAAATTTTAGGTCAATTCTGTTAAAAGAAGCAGTGTTAAACATTGGTCAATAGTAAAAACTGGACGATCGGCATGACCCACAGTGTGTCTGATGCCCAATGTCCTGATGTACATCTTCAATAAGGCTAGAGTACTCTTTAGCTCATCCTGACACATAGAAGGCAGGCTCAAAACTCTCTTCTAAAGATAGGCCCATCTGATTGTTACCTGTGTTGTTCCTACACAGCACATGCACCACAAAAATCTGCCTTCAAGATTAGTCTTGAATATATATATATATATATATAAGTTTTAAATCATTACAACCATAATGCAATGAAAAAAAAGTTATATTTTGAAATTCAAGATAATTTCATGTATTGATAATAGACAATAGACAGGGTTCAGACCTAGGTCCAACTAATCTTAAAATTAGCACATTTACTGATAAAAACATGGCATGGTGCAAATGTTTTTATTTCCTCAGATTGGGGGAAATGATGACAGCAATTTCCAATCCTTTCTAGCTCTTTCTGAACTCTTACTAGCTAGTTCAACTTAGTTCTTCTGGCCTAAACTACTCTGTCTAAACTGACTGATTCAATGTGGCTTCTCTTGGCTTCTGACTGAATTGTTCTGCCTAAAAGCAAAATAATTCTGGGCAATAAGTTTTAATCTTCTGGCTCTGTGTCATTTATTCTGTCTTCACTTGTGTTTAGCTTGATCTCTGAAATCTGTGTCTATAAAATCTGTCCTGGTACCCCTCCCCCCATATGACTTTTTTTTTCTTTTTTAAGAAACATTTTATTGATTCTTTGTGTCATATCATGCACCCCAGTCCTGCTCATCTCTCCATCCCCTCATATCTGCCTTTCACCCTTGCAACACCCTCCCTCCACCAAATAAAACACACACACACACACACACACACACACAAACACACTCTCTCTCTCTCTCTCTCTCTCTCTCATAGGAAACAATCTCATCATGGAGCTGTAGTGTGTCACAGTGTGTCCCATAGCATATCTCTCTGTCCACACATTTTCACTTGCAAACGTTCATTACAATGAGTCTGGTTCATTACATTGGTCTGGTTCGAGATCTCTGGCTCCTCTGACACCTTCAATATCAAATCCTCATTGGGACTCCTCCCAGTTATTTTGTTGTTGCCCTGTGGCATTAGGTGGCCTAGCTGGAGCAGTGCTGGAGAGCTTGCTGCCCCTGGTGGTGGGGATAAGGGAGAGCAGGTGGGCTGGCCAGCTCAGCTACCTCCCAGGCCCAGATCCAGGACTCTGAATTGACCTACCCCAAAAATCTGTATCTCGAATGGTTGGGTGGCATAAAAGGGCCAGTCCTGCTGATCCAAAGCTGCAGGATCTCCATGACACAGGGCAACAACAAAATAACTGGGAGGGGCCCCCATATGACTTTTAAGTAGCCTTTCTCTTCTGTCTTGTTCTTGTGAGAGTTGAGACTATCCTATCTCTGATTCATTTTGTCAGATCTTTCTCTGATTCATCACCTTGTCTGTACTTCAATTAGACATCACTATCAAACATGGATGTTTCTTTCTATAAATTAGCCTTACCTTCATTGATTGGGATTAATGTGGTGTATTAAGTGTGTGTGTATATTCCATCCTGATCATACTGCAATTTAGAACATGTCTGCATTCCAGCTAGATCAAATAGGCCTGAAAGTTTTGTGGACATAATCTCTTGCCAGAGCAGCCATGTTGCTGGACTAAAATTCCTCTACAACATTAGAGGAAATACCATGTCCTGTTATTAATTATATATATTTTAAAAAATCACTTTATCATTTTTATTGATAGAATGTTATGTACATTATTATAAATTTGTTCTTTAGTCATTAAAGACTTTGATTTCTAGAAGATTAAATATACATTTCTCTACATTGCAAAAAGTTCATTATGGGATAAGTGGTTAAAAGGCAATCATAGTAAGGAAGACACTGGGAGTTTTACAACATGTCTGAGGAGCACACGAATTTTCATGTTCATGTTAATGTTCATATGAGAGACTAAGGAAAATAAGGTGATTTCAGGCTGAAGAAGTCACATTGAATGAAGTCACAGAATAGCATGACCTACTTAGTGTATTCAGTAGTCTATGGAGCTACTGAGATTGTAAACCTTATAGAAAAAAAAGTTCATGAAGTGCATATTAGACAGTCACTGTCATGATAAACAGGAAATGTCATCTAGACTATATAATAATTTGTTCTTGATTGAAAATGCTGAGGTCAAAACCAAAACAAAATAATGGGAACATATAAAAGGAAATGTTTGTTATATAGCTCTATAATTATTCCTTTCTGTAAGTAATTGAAAGCTATGAAAAAATTCTGAGTTTGGATGTATTAAGTGGAAGATTAAATATTACAAAAACAAGGCATGGTGGCATATGCCTATACTCCCTGCATTCTAGGAGGCAAAGGCAGGTGGATCTCTGTGAGTTCAAGGCCACCCTTGTCTACAAGTCAGTCCAGGAGAGCCAAGCCTACAAAAAGAAACCCTGTCTCAAAACAACAACAAAAACAACAAATTATGAAACAACTATACAATGGAAGTTGGAGTAACTGACGAGAAAATAAAATGAAATTGCCAAATTATGGAAAAGAGACTCAAATAAAAAGCATAGAAGGAAGAGGAGTAATGGCCTCATAACTGAAAATTAAAAAAAAAAGAAAGAAGAGGAAAAAAGGAAGAAAGGAAGAAATATTAATTCATATGATATTTTCAACCATTGGACAGAACCTACAGAGAAGTCAAAACATAGATTCCAGATGTCAGACATTATTTCTTTTGTGATGAGGTTGTTAGGCTATTTGAGCTACTCAACATTGCTAATGAGATGTTTAAATGTGAACATTAACTACATATTTAAAAACACATTTCCAACAAAAAGAATAAAATGTGATTATTTCCATACATTAGAAAAGTATTAACTTTCACATGTTGCTTCTCATAAAAAACAGATAAAATGCATGCCAGAATTTCCAAGGCAATACTGGTATTGTGAACAAGCAAAATAAGAAGTGTGCTGGACAGTGATGATTCCCAGGTAATGGCTTAAATATCCTAGACAAATATCTAAAGCAGGGACAAATTTAGAGTTTTTATGCCTTAAACCAAGTATATGTATTTTGATTTCATGTTAGTCATTCAGAGAATTCAGGAGTCATCACCTGTCCCAAAGAAAGCTGACAGGTGAAGGATATCACTTTCCAGTATTCCCAAATCGTAGGGAGTGAGCTGAATTCCCAACTTAAACTAGCTTCACAATAATGCCCCTGAAACCACTTCTCAGTCTCCTGTAATTTAAAATATTACTGTCAGAATCCCTTACAATTCATCTAGAATTGTAGAGGAATTTTAACCCAGCACACTTTTAATCCCTCTGGCTGGAATACAAACAAAGCCTTAGTACATGCCTTTAATCCCAAATAATGATGTTTAGCTGAAGGAAGGACAAAGTAACAAATCAGAGAAAGATTTGACAGTATAGGATATTCCTGACTCTCATGAAAAGAGACTAGAAAGTGACTCTAGAGAGGACAGTGAGCTCAGTACAGAAGACAGGAGAGTAAAGTTGAGTTCAGTTAGTGCAGTTGAGTATAGGCAGTTTGGCATGTTCAGATGAGCTCAGTTTATTTTGTGCAATTCAGTGCAGCTCATTTTGTGGAGTTTAGAAGCAGAGCAATTCAGAAGAAGGCAAGAGAAGCCAGTTTGAATCAGTCAGCTTGGAGAGTAGTTTTCAGCCAGAATGGCTGAGTTGAACTAGCAAGAGTTCAGAAAGAACTAGAAAATTTCCAGTTATTTAGCAGAAAGTCTCAGTGGCTGAAATATTCTTGGCCTGTGTTAGCAGACAGTCTAGAAGATACCAGAAGCTTCCAGGCCTAGACCTAGGGATAGAAAAGAGAAAGAAATGCTCTAAGTTCAGCCAAAGTCGTGTATTTACATAGCCTGGGTACTATGGCTCTCATCTCATCCCATCATCTGAAGAAAAAATAAATGACTATTACATCTGTTGAACAAAAGTTATTTTTATACAATATCTGTCATTTTCATCGTTAATATTTTCAGCTTTCACCTTCTTTCATTACAAAACACCAAATTCCTTTTGTGGCTGTTCTGATTTCTCTGTAAAATATTTCTCTATCTTAATCAGGACATTTTTTTCCCAAATGTTTCTACTTTTAACCTGCCTCTTACATGCTACAAAATTAAATTGTCACATTTTTTTGATTCATTGGCAATATTACATCACATCCTGTTCTACCTCTTTTTTTCTCACCACAAATTTGTTGAAGTAATTCATGACAGGATTTTTCTGAGCTTTTCAAACAATATTCTTTTTTTTGAAGCTCTCAATTGTTAGTGAGACTAAGTATATTATATTTAGTAACCCTTAGACAGCAACTAGTAGAGAAACAGTTAAAAGTGGTGTATAGTATTTCAGACTTAAACTTTGGCTCTTTCATTTATCACTTCTCTGAAGATAATTTTCTCAATTCCCATGCTTTAATTTTGTCCATTTCAAAAATAGAACAATACTGCCATCTACTTATAAACTTGTTTATAAGTAATGGATATTAACATTTCAAAATATTATATGAATTTATTTTTAAAAGTATACAAATGACTACATTTTCAGTTCCACATAATTTTGAGAGAAAAGGTGTTTTGGATAACATGTAGATATGTGTGTATTTATATAAATATGTAGGTATAGTTTATTGGAAATTGAATTAGTTATTTTTTCTGTTTCTATAACAAAATAACTAGCAAAAGAAACATAAGGGCAAAATATTTCTTTTTTTCTCAGCATTTAGGGATACCATTCACCATAGAAAGAAGGGTAAATTGGCATGATCTTGAGGCAGCTGGTCACTGAATAAGCAGTCACATAATATAGATGTGAATGTCAATACTCAGTGCATTTTCCTCTTTTTCAATCCACTTGAGATCCTCACTGAATAAGAATCATGGAATAATTCTTCACTGAGTTAAGGCAAGTCTTCCTACCTTAAATAACCCAATCTCAAGACTTCTTTATAGAAATTGCTAGAAGTTTATCTCCCAGATTAATTTTCTATTCTTTCAAGTTAACACTATGAACTGTCAGAGAAGTAATCCATAGTGTTTAAGGATCAGAGCTGACTGAATAACTTTCGGTTGAATGATGTCTGAGATAGTACTTTTTAAAGAATTAAAATATACTGAACAATAGTCTATAAGCTTTTATGTGAACACAGATTTTTATTTTCAGCATAAAATCTTGAAAGTATGATTGCTATATCATATGATAGGTGTCGTTTTAAGAAAGCTGGCAAATTACTTTTGTGAATGAAGTATTTTATGCCTCGACCATTTTTACAAGTGAGATTTAGTTTTTTGAATTCTCTGCCATATATTACTTTTGCCTCAGACTTTCTTATTTTATTTTATTTTTCTTATTAGTTACATTTTGTTAAATTCTGTATCCCAGCTGTATCCCGCTCCCTCATTCCCTCCCCAGTCCCACCCTCCCTCCCTCATCTCTTCCCTGCCCCTTTCCAAGTTCACTGATAAGGGAGGACCTCCTCCCCTTTCATATGACTCCGTTTTGTCAGGTATTTTCAGGACTGGCTGCAAAGTCCCCCTCTGTGGCCTAACAGTACTGCTCCTTCCTTGTGGGGTGGGGAGGTCAAAGAGCCAGTCATTGAGTTCCTGTTAGAAATAGTCCTTGTTCCCCTTACTATAGGAGACCAATTGATTACTGAGCTATCACAGGTCACATCTGCGCAGAGGTTCTAGGTTTTATCCACTCATGGTCTTTGGTGCCTCAGACTTTCACACTGATGTACTGACATTTCACTGTTATTTTAATTTAAATTCCATTTAGGACTAAAATTGAATGAACACCTTACAATTATTTTATATTACAAACTTTTGCTCTGATAACTAAGACTTTATTAGATTAAATTATTTAATAACATGGGTTCAGGGTTCAAGGCTATTAACACCTATTAACGTAAAATAAAGTGTTTATATTTCATAACCTTGCAGAAGCTGCAGTTCCTTCTTTCTGGTCCCCAACACTGAGGGCCAAAGAGTTCAGTGTTAATGAATTATGAGTACTCCTTGATGTTGCAGAAGATACCTTTCTTCGGTTCTGGTCCCCAGTGCTCCAAAGATCGGCTGCACTCTTCTATAAACACACAGCTCATGTTGGCAAGGATATGGAACAAGGGAAACACTCCTCCATTGCTGGTGGGAGTGCAAAGTTGTACAAACACTTTGGAAATCAATATGATGGTTTCTTGGAAAATTTGGAATGAATCTACCTCAAGACCCAGCTATACCACTCTTGGGCATATACTCAAGAGATACTCACTCCCTTCTGCCACAAAACCACTTACTCAACTATGCTCATAGCAGCTTTAGTCATAATAGCCAGAAACTGAAAACAACCTAGCTATCCCTCAACTGAATAATAGATAAAGGAAATACGTTATATTTATACAATGGAATATTAATTAGCTGTTAAAAACAATGACATCATGAATCTTTCAAGCAAATTAATGGAACTAGAGAAAAATCATTCTGAGAGAGGTCATCTAACCCCAGAAAGGCAAACATGATATTTACTCACTTGTAAGTGGATATTAACTGCAAAGTAAAGAATAATCATGCTAAAATCCACAAATCCGTACAAACTAGGTAACAAGAAGACATCAAGGAGGAAAAGAAAACAGAATAGGTATTTCAGGTGGACTGGGGCAGGGGACATAAACAGGAGGAATCAGATGGTGAGAGGATGGAGGAAGAGAGAATGGGGAAAGAAAACTGGAATTGGGAGAGCAATTTGGAGACAAGGTAGAAATCTAGTGCAACAGAATCTCCCAGGAATCTATTGCAGTTACACTAGCTGAGATTCCTAGTAATGGAGGATACAGAGTCTGAATCAGCCATCTTCTACAAGCAGGAAAGAGTTAGTAGGAAGAGATTATGACACCAACCAAGGTAAAAAACCTTCGACCTAAAATTTCCCCTACCTACAAGATGTGCTGGCCCCAAGCCCCAGTGAATACTAGGTTACCTGAAAGCTACTGCATGTATGGTTCTGAAAACATTATGGATGAGAAAGCAGAACATTTATAAAACCCAAAGTATCAGAATTCTTCTGGAAACTATAATTCCTGGAAGTTGCTGCGTAAAAGGACTTGAAAACTGGCAATATCAACAGATATGCTAACATGGAAAGGGGAAATTTTCTATGGAATCCCAAGCCTATAGAAAGAACTAAAAACAACTAATAGCTGCTGAGAGAGGGAGAATTAGCATATCACAAGATAACCCCTATTATTAGTTACCCAAAACGGTCAGCCCTGAAATTTCATATACTCTACACAAATATGAATGATAAATATTATATTTACATATTTGTGCATAAACACATACCTATGTATATATATATACATATATACATACACACACACACACACACACACACACACACACACACACATATTCACTATCAAATAATAGAGGGTATCAGCTGAGGACCATGATAGGATTTGGAGGGAGAGTACCTGAAATGGGCTGGAGGGTGAAAAATGAAGGCAAAAAGTCATGTGATTACATTTTAATTTAAAATTCATTTTTTAAAAAATCCACATTATTTTCCAATTACTCTGAAGAAATTATTTTGAAAGTCTTACTCCCCCTATGAAGAAAGTGTTTGTTTGAGTATACAGGCAGACTTAAACTAATCACAAGATTTACATAATATATTCATGTATTGAAAATCCCGCAAACTACCTGGATCTAGAAAGGTGGTGGATCTTAGAGGAAAATTAACTTTATTAACAAACCATAATTGCTAATTGCATTCCAAATACTTACTTTTATGTCCACAGAGAAGTGTAGTTCCTAGTCCTCACCAAATTAGCTTCTCTTTGCAATGGAGGCCATTACAGAAATCAAAACTTGTCTAAATTCAGAGAACAAAGGATTATGGCATGCCCAACCACAGAGGATTTATCTATAACAACTTCTATACCTATGGCTTAAAAACATTGCAAAAGGAGGTGCAAAGATTTTCAGGTAGAAGTCTCCTCCTATAATATAGTTTATTTCTCATAACCAGAAAATATTTCTTTTCTTGCTTGCTTTTGCTTTTTTTGTTTTTGTTTTTGTTTTTGTTTTTGTTTTTGTTTTGAGACAGGGCTTCTCTGTGTAGCACTGGCTGTTCTGGTCTTGCTTTGTAGACCATACTAACTTCTAACTCTTAGCCATCTTCCAGACTCTGCCTCGCTCTGTGTTGGGATCAAATTCATGCCCCACTATGCCTTGCTTTTAAAGAAACTTATTAAAGAAACTAATTTTAAAGTAACTTATATAAAGAACCTTAATCAATGGTTACCAGAGGAGACTGTTATAAGGTGAATCTCACATAATCAAGCAAGTCTTTGTAACCAGCTAAATATAATTTAAGGACAAAATCTACACAACCCCATTAATTATACAACTTCTTCCAACAAAGTTTTAAATTTCATGTTACTCAACTGTAATGTTTCTTATCAACATTTCTATTGGCCATATTGATCAGCTATTTTTCTATTGCTGTGCTAAAATACCATTGCCAGAAAGCAGCTTAGAGAAGAAAGAGTTTATTTCGGCTTCTTGATGCAGAGGAGGAAGCCATGATGCCTGGGAAAACAAAGCAACAGACAGCTGAGAAGCACACTGGGAGATCACATCTTTTACTACAATAGGAAACAGCCAGCTCCCTACAAGTGAGATATAGCTATCAAAGAGCACTCTCTGTGGTATTAATGCTACAACAGTTAGGGTAGCTGCTTTGCACAGCCTATCCTCAAGGCATATTTTCTCAAGGAAGACCAATATCTCCTAAAACACTACCAGCTCCAGTAGGCGACAAAATGTTCATATACGTAAGCTAGTAGCACACATTTTTATTCAAACCTCTCTACTATCTTCAAATAATATCTAAAAATAAGCCCAAAACCATTGTAGTTCACTCTATTTTACAAAAGTATCTTCATATATGAGAAAAACATCATCCATCTTTTTTGCCTGTTTGTGGATATTTTTGTTTTGCTGCTGATAAATATCTCTCAAGTCTTTATAACCTAAGTTTTTAGTGTAATCATACTTATAGGCTCAACTGCTACAGCACACAATTACTTTTATTGTTTTATTTCTTTTGATGATGATGTTTAAATGTGTACACATGAGAACAGTTGACTAGATGTACAAGGTTATACAATTACCCTCACAGGCTATGTTTTGTATGTTTTAGTTCACAGAATTTCAATATCAGACATGAATTATGTCCTACTGAGTGGGCCTTTAAGTCCAATTAGCGGGCTTACGAATATGAAATAAGACATCTTTGGGTCTTTTTAAGAATAGTAGGGGAAATCCAAAATGGCAGCTACCAGTGCACACCATATATGAGGGACAGAGGATCTAAAACTCCGAAAATGGTGGGGGGGGGAGGAGCAGCTGAAGCCAGAACATCGACATTTAGGCTTCCTGGGTGAGAGGGGACAACCCGTTATGAGGGGTAATATGGACCCAGGTCATCCACAGACTTCTCTACGCACTGAGAGTGGTGCCATGCCCTTGTACTTCCCTTGAAGGGCATCTGTCCCTCCTCAGGGGAGTCGGCCCACAGTGCCCACAGCTCCTAGCACAGAACTCTCTGTGGGGTATCTGACACAGAAAAGTCAGGCCTCCCAGCCGCTCAGTGGCAGGCTGCTGGCTGTACAGGCCACCCAGGTCTGCCTGGCCACCCAGGGCCACCAGGCCAACCAGGTCCATGGTTCCCAGAAAGCGTCTGTACCTCCTGCATCCCAGTTTTGCCACTGTGTCTGGACTCCCGCTTCCAAGTTCTGCAGCTGCAGCACCACTAAAACGACAGCTTTCCTACATTCACATTTGCCCTGGTTGGCCCAAAACCAAGAGTAGAGGACAGGGGAAACCCCTGTGCTTTCTGATTAAACCTGCTAGGAAGTGAGTGTGTGCAGAGCACCAGATCCATGGTCCCTCTACAATAGTAGATAGACATCAGATCCCTCCCACCCACAGCCCCACTGTAAGCAGCATAGGGATTCTTGGGACAGTGTTCTCAACACTGAAGAACCTGTTGGGCAGGTATACCAGTAGAGTCTAGGCAAACAACTTCTGGAACACTGACAGACCTAAATACCAGGACAGTATGACAAGCCTGAAGATCATTGAAGAATTCAGAAAATCTGTGCATGTGCATCATGTACATGAACAGCACCAGCATCTGGACCTCTCCTGCACCTTCACTCTCCTCCAACACCCCACATTCCAGACAACTACATTCTCTAGCACCCTGTACTTCAAGGCACACTTCCACGCACATGCACACACTTGCTCGACCACATTTGTGAATCTGTGCCTGTGCCTTACCTCCATAGGTACAGCTGAAACACCAACGCAGAATCTCAAACCAGTGTCCCTCTCTCATCTTCCTGAAGAATACTCCAAACACCAGAGAAAGACGGACCCAGTGTGAAGTACAGACTCCAGGAACAGTGAGGATTCCAGATAAGCAAATGGCCAGAGTTCTGCTTAAGAACACACCTAACAAAAATCAAGACATCATGGCTTCACCAGCAACCCCCAAATAAATGGATATTTCAAATCATCGGAAACAAGAGAAAATTATTTTAAAGCTAGGCTTATCCAGTTATTAGAGGCACATAAAGAGGAAATGAACAAATCCCTCAAAGAAACAGCTACACGAAAGGAGGCAAAAAAAGAGGAAATGAACAAAGCTCTCAAAGAAATACTGACAAATACAGCCAAACTAATAGCAGCACACGTAGTGGCATATAGAGAGTAAATGAACTAAAATATAGAGGTCATCATAGAAAGACAGGAATCCACATTCAAACAGATGAAGGAAATGGTGCAAGACATGAAAACAGAATTAAAATCAATAAAGAGAACACAAACAGAGAAAACCCTGGAGCTGGAGAAGTTATAGAAAAGATAAGGAAGCACAAAGATAAGCATTACGAATACAATAGAAGAGATGGAACCTCTCAAATGCTAAAGATACACTTGCAGAAGTTGATATATCTCAAAGAAAAAGTAGAATCAAAAAAGTTAAAAACACAAAATGGTCAAGAAATCAAGGACATCATGAAAAGATGAAATCTGAGAATAATAGGAATAGATGAAAAATAAGATTCCAGGCTCCAAAGTCTAGGAAATATTTTCAAGGTCACTGGGCAGAGCCAAGATGGCGACGAGCACACACCGTTTCTGAGCGGTGGAATACCTGAACTTCTGAGTTGGTGAATGGAAGGACCTCTAACCCAGGAAGACAACGGTGGAGATTTCTAGACCGATAGGGAACATCACAGGAGGTGAAAACTTTGGTCTCGGGTCACCCGGGGACTTGTTTGGGGAAGGAGCGAAACTATCCTTTGATCTCGCGGCACTCCCCTCCCCCAGGACTCCCTCCACCTCCGCACAGCGGCACAGCTGCCTGGTCGTTCTCAGAGCAGACCTAACTGCCTGAGGTATACAGCCGCTGGGGCAGAGCTCCAAGCCCTTTAGCGGCAGGCAAAGATCAGCAGTACGTGTCCCGGAGTCCCAGATCCGCGCGGCAGCTACACCATCCCCCCAGGGCCTGAGTCTGCTGGACGCCATACTAGCTCCTCAGAATCGCCATCAGTGACGGTTCGGCCCGCCCAATCCCACAGTGACAGAGAATACGCCATATATTCACCAAAACCAGGCAGAAACGTCATACAACCTAGATACACCAGGTGCTGGGCCTCCCAAGCTTGGAGAGCACAGTGAAGAGAATCCAGGACTTTCCAGAACTTCCCAGGAAGCATCGGGTCTAGCGACCCAGTCAAAACTTACAGTGGGGCTTGGC
>REGO01000458.1:740325-793016 GCA_010120015.1 Rhombomys opimus | reverse complement strand
CTCCACAAGTCCTTCCTCTTCCTGTGTTTCTTCTAGTCCCTGTTGCTTCATTATCAACCTTGCCTGTAGTGTCTGTCTCCCAGTTTTGTCCACACTGGACTCTTTTATAAGAAGTCTTGAATTATTTCCAACGTGTAATGGCAGCCTCTCTGAAAAAGCTAGTTCTCGGTTTTAACCAGCTTACACAGTTATGGAACTTTTAGGTCATGCCATTCATTCTTAGATCACTTTGTAACAGTGCCATGTGTAATAAATGACAGATTTCATGTACAAATTTAGAGGTGTAGATGGCTAAATTTGCTCTCAGCCCATCTAACTTCTAAAAGAGAGGC
The DNA here is from genome assembly GCA_010120015.1 of Rhombomys opimus. NCBI lineage: Eukaryota > Metazoa > Chordata > Mammalia > Rodentia > Muridae > Rhombomys > Rhombomys opimus. The sequence continues at coordinate 792,684 of REGO01000458.1, read as the reverse complement.
TGAATCATTTGGCCAGATACTCACAGCAAGTCCATGTTTGAACAGGGAAACGCCATCAGCCACTCCATACCATAATATAAAAAAAGCACAAATGATATGTGCACCAAGAACTGACAAGCAAGAGGGTAGGGAGTGTGTCCAGTATTGGGCAAAGCCTTACCAGGCAGACTCACGCATGTTAAAGTTGCCCTGGTGAGGCTCATTCTACTCCATGCTGAGAATTGCACCAAGCCACAACTTAAAGATTTCTTTAATAGTTCAATCAGACTTTTGTATTTTCATTTTTTCTCTCTTGTGATAGTTTCTACTGGATTGATTCAGGCTTACTGCCCACCCATCTGATTTTATTCTAGTTTATTGATTAAAAATAATCATCGTGATATTGCATGGTGTCAGTGTTGGACCGGGCTTCTTTGTATGCTGTGGCTTTTGCAGATAACTATCACTTTAATGGCAGCACATATTTAAATGATCCCATTAAGTAGTTGCTGTTTATTTAGAACCTGCAGAGATTGGGATAACTTATGCAAATTTTTAAAGCCTCAAAACTCAAAGGTGATTCCCTGTAATATTTGTTTTTAACAGTATAGCTCCTCTCTTAGAATGATCTCTGTAGACACGCTTTTTAAGGACTAAACAGACATTGCAGTCTTTGAGACCCAGCATTTGAAAATATTAAAGAATGATTTCTGGACATAAAAAAAAGAAAATATTTTCAAGAAAATCATAGAAAAAAAATTCCCCAACTTGAAAAAAGACATATCCATAATCACACAAGAGGCCTACAGAACACCAAATATACTAAACCAGAAAAGGAACTTCTCACATCACATCATAGTCAAAACACTAAATCTACAGAACAAAGAAAAAAATATAAAAAGCAGCAAGGGAAAAAGGCCAAGTAACATAGAAAGGTAAACCTGTCAGAATTCTCAACAGAAACTATATAATCCAGAAGGGCCTGGGCAGATGTCATGCAGACTTTAAGGGACCACACATGCCAACCCAGACTACAAAACCCAGTAAAGATTTCAGTCAACATAGATGGAGAAAAGAAAACATTCCTTGACAAAATTAAACTTAAACAATATATGCACAGCAAACCAGCCCTACAGAAGATACTAGAAATAAAACTCCAATCCAATGATAACAACTACACCCAAGAAAATATAGGATATATATAACTTCACAACAAAAAAATTAAAAGAAAACAACCCGTGAAACACAGTATCATCACCAACTCCAAAATAAAAGAAACTAACATTCATTGGTCACTATTATTTATCAACATCAATGGAATCAACTATCTAATAAAAAGTCAAAGACTAAGAGAATGGTTGCAGAAACAGGATTCAACATTCTGCTGCATCCAAAAAAAATAACCTCTGCAATAAAGATAAACACTACCTCAGAGTAAAGGGCTGGAAAAATGTTTTTCAAGCAAATGAACTCAGAAAACAAGCTGGGGTAGCTACCCTAATAAAGCAGATTTTCAACCAAAATTAATCAAAAAAGATGAGGAGGGGCACTTCATTCTGAGCAAAGGAAAAATCCACCAGGAGGACATCACAATTCTGAACATCTTTGCTCCAAATATAAGAGCAACTGCATTTGTAAATGAAAAATTATTAACGCTGAAATCACACATCAATCCCAACACCTTAATAGTGGAAGACTTCAATACTTCACTCTCAACAAAGGACAGACCATCTAGACAGAAGCTAGATAGAGAAATAATGGCACTTACAGAAATCCTAAATCAAATGGACCTAATAGATGTTTACAGAACTTTTCACTCAAGAGTATACCTTGTTTTCAGCACCTCATGGAACCTTCTCCAAAATAGACAATATAGTTGGTCACAAAGCAAGCCTCAGCAGATACAAAAAGATTGAAATAATCCCTTGTATCCTATCTGACCATCATGGTCTAAAGCTGGACCTCAACAACAATAGAAGTAGCAAAAAGCCTACACAAACATGGAAATTAAACAACTCGCTACTCAATGACAGCTGGGTTAGTGAAGAAATTAAAGACTTCCTAGAATTCAGGGAAAAAGAAGGCACAACATATGCAGACTTATGGGACACAATGAAATCAGTGCTCAGAGAAAAATTCATAGCACTAAGTGCCTTCAAGAAGAAATTTGAAACATGTCATACAAGCAACACATTGACTCACCTGAAAGCCCTAGGGGGGGAAAAAAAAGAAGCAGACAGACCCAAGAGAAGTAGATGGCTGGAAATAATCAAACTCAGTGATGAAATCAATCAATTAGAAACAAATTAAACTATTCAAAGAATCAATGAAACCAAGAGCTGGTTCATTGAGAAAATCAACAAAATAGACAAAACCTCAAACTAACTAAAAGGCAGAGAGACACTATCCAAATCAGCAAAATAAGAAACGAAAAAGGAGATATAAGAACAAACATTGAGGAAACCCAAACAACCATCAGGTCTTACTACAAAGGCTTATATTCCACAAAATATGAAAATCTAAAGGAAGTAAACAAAATTCTTGATTGAGTCCAATTACAAAAATCAAATCAAGATCAGGTAAATAGATTGAATAGTCCTATATCGCCCAAGGAGATAGAAGCAGTCATCAGCAGTCTCCTTTTCAAAAACAAAAACAAAAACAAAAACAAAAACAAAAGCCCAGGGCCAGATGGTTTCTGCTCAGACTTCTACCAGATCTTCAAAGAAGAGTTAAATCCAATTCTCTTCAAACTGTTCCACAAAATAGAAACAGAAGGAACATTACCAAACTCATTTTATGAAGCCACAGTCATTTTGATACCTAAACCACACAAAGACCCAACAAAAAAGAGAACTTCAAATCTATCTCTCTTATGAACATTGATGCAAAAGTACTCAATAAAAAATACTTGCAAATCAAATCCAAGAAAACATAAAAGATATTATCCAATATGACCAAGTATGCTTCATCCCAGGCATGAAGGTGTGATTAAATAAATGGAAATCCTTTAATAAAATCCACCATATAAACAAACTGAATTAGAAAAAACACATGATCATCTCCTTAGATGCCAAAAAATCATTTGACAAAATGCCAACACAAGTTAATTTTTAAAGTCTTAGAGAGATGAGGAATACAAGGTACATTCACAAACATAGTAAAGGCAATATACAGCAAGCCTATAGCCAACATCAAACTCAATGGAGAGAAACTTAAATCAATCCCACTTAAATCAAGTACAGGGCAAAGCTGTCCATTCTTTCCATATCTCTTCAACATAGTACTTGAATTCCTAGCTATAGCAATAAGGCAACTAAAGGATATCAAGGGGATTCAAATCAGAAAGGAAGAAGTGAAAGTATCATTATTTGCAGACAACATGATAGTATACATGAGTGACCCCAAAACTTCAACCAGAGAAGTATTTCAGCTGATAAATACCTTCAGCAAGGTGGCTGGATACAAAATTTACTCAAAAAATCAGAAGCCCTTCTGTATCCCAAAGATAAAAGGGCCGAGAATAGAATTTGGAAAACAACATTCTTCACAATAGCCACTAATAACATAAAGTACCTTGGTGTGACTCTCAAGTGAAAGACCTGTTTGAAAAAAAAACTTCAAGAAAGAAATTGAAGAAGATCTCAGAAGATGGAAAGATATCCAGTGCTCATTGATTGGTAGGATTAACATAGTGAAAATGGCCATCCTGCCAAAAGCAATCTACAGATTCAATGCAATTCTCATCAATATACCAACACAATTCTTTACATAACTTGAAAGAAAAATTCTCAACTTCATATGGAGAAACAAAAAATCTAGAATTTTCAAAACGATCCTGTACAACAACAGATCATCTGGAGGTATCTCCATCCCTGATCTCAAGCTGTACTACAGAGCAATAGTAATAAAAACAGCATGGCTATTGGCATAAAAACAAAATGTTGGATCAATAGAAATGAATAGAAGACCCAGAAATAAAACAAAACACATAAGGATACTTGATTTTTAACAATGAAGCCAAAACCACTTAACGGAAAGAGACAGCATCTTCAACAAATGGTGCTTGTCTAAATGGATGTCTTCATGTAGAAAAATGCAAATAAATCCATATTTATCACCTTGCGCAAACCTAAGGTCCAAGTGGATCAAAGACCTCAACATAAAACCAGACACACTAAATCTGTTAGATAAAAAAAAAAAAAAGTGGGGAAAAGCCTAGCACTCATTGGCTCAGGAGTCAACTCCCTTAAGAGAACACCAACAGCACAGGCTCTAAGATCAACCATCAGTAAATGAGATCTCATGAAACTGAAAAGCTTCTGAAATGCAAACTGTCATCAAAACAAAACAACAGCTTACAGACTGAGAAACGATCTTCACCATCCCTCTATCTGACAGAAGTCTAATATCCAGAAAAAAGAAGTTAAAAAGATACAAATAAACTGATCCAACTAAAAAATGGAGTACAGAGCTAAACAGATAATTCTCTGTAGAGGAATATAGAATGGCAGAAAAATAAAGAAATGTTTAAACTTCTTAGTCATTAGGGAAATGCAAATCAAAACAACCCTGCTAGTTAGAGTCTTTCAGATGAGCTCAGTAGACTCCTGTCATACGTTCAATGCACATCCCATCTGTCTTTGTAAACGAGGATTGATCATCTTACCCCATGTCTGCTCTCTTGATTATCTTTTTTATGTGTATAGATTTCATTATGTTTATCATACCTTATAGGTCTATATAATTGAGTATATACTGTGTTTGTCTTTCTCCTTCTGGGATATTTCACTCAGAATGATCTTTTCTAGATCCCAACATTTGCCTGCAAATTTCATGATTTCCTCCTTTTTTATTGCTGAGTAGTATTCCATTGTGTAAAAATACAATTTCTGTACCCATTCCTCTGTTGATGGACATCTGGGTTGTTTCCAGGTTCTGGCTATTACAAATAAAGCTGCTATAAACATGGTTGAGCAAGTATCCCTTTTGTGTACTTGAGCAAGCTTTGGGTATATACCTAGCAGTGGTATAGCTGGGTCTTGAGGAAGCACTAGTCCTAATTGTCTTAGAAAGCGCCAGATAGATTTCCAGAGTGGCTGTACCAGTTTACATTCCCACCAGCAGTGGAGGAGGGTTTCCCTTTCTCCACAACCTCTCCAGCATGTGTTGTCACTTGAGTTTTTCATCTTGGCCATTCTGATGGGTGTAAGGTCAGTGTTTTCAAAGCAAAGACTCATGGCCAAACCTTTGGCAGAGTACAGGGAATCATAAGAAAGAAGGGGAGTTAGTCTGATGGGGAAAGGATAGGAGCTCCACAAGGACCAAATATATCTGGGCACAGGGTCTTTTCTGAGACTGACACTCAAAGGACCATGTATGGATATAAACTAGAACCTCTGCTCAGATGTAGCCTGTAGTAGCTCAGTAACCAATTGGTTTCCCAAAGTGAGGAGAACAAGGACTATTTCTAACAGGAACTCAATGACTGGCTCTTTGGCCCCCCACCCCCCAAGGGAGGAGCAGTCCTGTTAGGCCACAGAGGAGGGCTTTGCAGCCAGTCCTGAACATACCTGATAAAACAGGATCAGATGAATGGGGAGGAGGTCCCCCCTATCAGTGGACTTGGAAAGGGGAAGGGTGGAGATGAGGGAGGAAGGGAGGGACTGGGAGGTAATGAGGGAGGGGGACACGGCTGGGATACAGAGTTAACAAAATGTAACTGAAGAAAAAAATAAAATTAAAAAAAAATAAACAACCCTGAGATTTAACCTTACATCCATTATAATGGCTAAGGTCAAAAAACCAAGTGACAATGTTTGCTGGAGAGAATGTAGGGAATGGTGAACCCTCTTCTATTGCTGGTGGGAATGTAAAATTGTACAAACACTTTGGAAATCAATCTGGCACTTTCTCAGACAATTAGGAATAATGCTTCCTCAAGATCCAGCTATATCACTCCTAGGCATATATCCAAAATATGCTCAAGTACAAAACAAGGACATCTGTTCAACCATATTCATAGCAGCTTTATTCATAATAGCTAGAACATGGAGACAAATGTCCCTCAATGGAAGAATGGATACTGAAATTGTGGTACATTTACATAATGGAATAGTACTCAGCAAGTAAAAACAAGGAAATCTTGAAGTATTCAGGCAAATGATGGGATCTAGAAAAGTTTATCCTGACTGAGGTATCCCAGAAGCAGAAAGATACATAGGGTATATACTCTCTTATAAGTGGATATTAGACATAAAATATAGCATAAACATATTAAAATATTTACACATAAAGAAGCTAACCAAGAAGGAGGACCCTGGGTAAGATGATCAATCCTCAAGTAGTAAAACAAACAGGATAACATTGGAAGAAGGAGAAAAGAGGAAACAGGACAGGATTCTACCACAGAGGGACTCTGAAAGAATCTACGCAGCAGGGTATCAAACAGATGTTGCTACTCATATCCAAACTTTGGGCAGAGTGCAGAATATCTTATGAAATAAGGGGGAGATAGTAAGACCTGGAGAGGACAGAAGCTCCACAAGGAGAACAACAGAACCACAAAACTTGGGCCAAAGCTTCTTTTCTGAGACTGATACTTCAACCAAGGTGCGTTCATGGATATAACGTAGAAAACCTAGAATTCCTGCTCAGATGTAGTCCATGGCAGTTCAGTATCCAAGTGGGTACCCTAGTAAGGAGAACAGGGACTGTCTTTGACATGAATTCAGTGGCTGGCTCTTTGATCACCTCCCCCTAAGGCGGGAGCAATCTTGCCAGGTCATAGAGGATGACAATGCAGCCAGTACTAATGAGACCTGATTGACTTGGATAAATTGGTAGGGGAGGAGAACCTCCCCTCTCAGTGGGCCTTGAGTGGGGCATGGGATGAGATGAGGGAGGGAGTGTGGGACTGGGAAGGAATAAGGAATGTAGCTACAGCTGGGATACAAAACGGATAAAGTGCAATTAATATAAAAAATTAATTTAAAAAAAGAATAGTAAGAAATGTTTCATTTTACTAATCTAAATATGTTAAAATAATTTTTCTAACAATATTATATATATTATATATATTATATATTATATATAATATATATATATATATATATATATATCCATGTTAACAATACATTTCTTGAATATTCCATTTAAGAATAAAAATTCCTGGGGCTCTCTCACTTGTAAAACACAACTTCATCCAAATATGAAGACCATGCTCAATCCTTAGGCTCTTCATGATAAAAGGACAAAACCAAGTCCTGCTAGTTGTCATTGTCCTGCCACGCTAGCACAGTAGAGTGCACACAAGCACACATGCACACAAAATAAATGAAGATATGTAAATAAAAATTAATTCTGTGACTGAAATGACACTTTAGACTTCTTGATTTAATATCTCCAGGATATTAATTAAACCTTTAAAAAACTTATATAGCATGAATATTCAGTTTTTCTTGTTTTTTTCTTTATGAACTAGAATTATATGATAATTACATAAATAAGTTTGCATTTAGAAGAAAGAACTACATTGTTGACCTCACCTCTGTTTCACAGTCCAAATTTCCTTAGAAAGCTCTCTGGGATGATACTGTTTCCCTATGCTTTCCTTTATGACCCAATTTTATTTGATTAAGAATAGAAAGCATTCTCAAAAAAGATGCTAAAGAGACATAATTTTCATTTTCATTCTTTCTCCGTTAGCCATTGGCAAGATTTTAAGTTTGGTAATCTCGTTAACTGCTGGAAAAAGAAACACAAAAATTTTCAGATAACTCCTTTAATACTTATTAGATGCCACTATTTTCAAAACAAATATGTACACTATTATTTTCAACAGCATACCAAATCTATTTATTTTGCCTTTGCAATTTAGTTTTGCAATTCAATCTCTGGTTTGTCATCTTTGCTAAGTCCCATCTCTCTTCTCTGTTATGTGTCATTAGAGCTCTTTTTTGTTAATGTTTTCTACAATCCAATTTATGAAACATGCTTTTAAACTTGCAAGCAATAAATGGATCAACTTAATGTCTTTTGAAATGTAAGTCGTACACAGTCCATAGAATTTGAATTGTTTAATATAAAAATGATTAGACTGCTCTGTATCTCAGAATGTGATTGAACATGCCTGTGGGGTTTCAGGGTATGTAAAACACTGTCAAACATTTCATCATTCTGATCCTTTGCAAAATGAACAACTAATATCTTTGCTTAAGGTGTTGTATCATTGACCCCTCAGTGATCTGGTTCTAATCACTTTTTCTGCAGTGTAAATTATGTTTACTATGGAAAACAGCTGACATTTTATAGAACCTACCAATAACTATGCAGAAACAGCTCAGAGGCAGCTTATTCAATCATTTGCCACATTTACTTTATATCTTCAGTTGCTTTCCTAATATCATCTGTTTATAGCAAAAAAAAAAAGTGAGAAAATATACAAGTGAATGAATAAGTGTGACAAAATAAAACATGGAATTTCCCCAAACTCTGCTTATTCAGTTTTGTACCCATCGGGTCATGAAATTAATTATATGGTGATAAATAAGAATATTGATATCACATCTGCAAATGAGTAGCAATCAATAGTTATGATGTTCAGAGTTATTTGATCCTTTCCAGAGAAGGAAAATGCTGCAAATTCAATTCATTTTGATCCCTTTTAAAATAATATTGAGCACACATGAAAGCTCAAAACTTTGCAAAGGAAAAACTGCAATATTTATTTTGATTGTTTGAAATAGAAAGGCAGTTCCAGTGGCAACTTTATCAGTTACATTTTGTATTAATCACTTTTTGTCTCTCTGATAAAATAGCGGCAAAACAACTTAAAGTAGGAAATTATTACTTTGGTGCTTGATTCCACAGGTTTTGTGCAAGTTCAACAAACTCAATTATTTGTAGAACATTATCAAGTACAATGTGATGGTGGCAGGGCAGGAAGAAGCTGAGTTGCTTAACCCTTAACAGTGGGGATACATAGATAGCAGGATTGCATTAACCATTGTCATTTTGCTCTATCTAGGTTCACATTACATTGGATGGTGCTGCCCACACTCAGGAAGGTAGCTTCCAAACCCATGTCATCTCTGGGAACACAGCTAACAGTGTCCTTTCATAGTGTCTATATTTCTAAATCTCCCAAAACTGATCTTTTTATTAGTTACTATTTCATTGATTTTTATAAAACCTATGGGCTTAAAGCAACTTGTGAAAGAAAGAATTTATCTGCTTATTCTAGACGGAGCCATGTTCATCGTGGCATGTAGGGGTGCCGCAAATGACAGGCATGGAAACTGGAGTATGAAGCTGCCCCTTACATTCTCACCTTCAAGCATGAAGTGGACACATAAACAACAAGTGACGTGAGGCTTTCAATTCTCAAAGCTACCCTCTCCCGATACATTTCTTTCAGCAGGTTAATAACTACCAATTGTCCCACAAACAGCCTCAGCAACAGGAGACCAAGTGTTTAAATATTTGAAATTATGTGCTGGGACATTATAATCCAAACCATTATAACACTCAAAATTAAGTATCACACAGTTTCACTGTCAAGACATAAAAACTCTTTAGTTGTCTCCCTTCTTTCTTATCCAAAATGATTGCTATTTTTAATGTCATGTGTTGATGATGTGTGAAATATAACTAAATGGCTTAAGCCTTAACTGTAACTGGGTACTAAAATTTGGCAAAATAGATCTCATTTCCATAATAAATTACAATATGAATTTATGTGAAAATAATTTAAAAGATTATCAGTGTCCATACACACAGACTCCCTGAATTTAAGCCTGGTGTATCAGCTGAATATCTAGCCATCTACTGGCTGAAAAGTTTAAGAACATGAACAGAAAGTATTAAAATTAAATGAAGCCTAGCAGTTTTTAACTGGATATTACTTTAATTTCTCTGCCAACAAACATAAGTTATAATACACGCAGAGGCAGCCACATTTAATATAGATTTTCATCCATTTTAAGAATCTTTTTATTTGTTCTAAAACATAACAGAAATTGATCCAATCTTTGTAGCCTATTAACATGTGTTTTCTCGGGAGCCCATCATTAATTCCACAGCTTGTTTGCCTTTTGGATAACATTCAAGAATGAGAATATTTTCAATAATAAATTTGTAAATGGAATTAAATATTTAGAATATAACATACTTAAAATGTAATTATACTCAAAATTGATTGTTAGGCAGAATGCTAAATTTTATAATTTCTTTTAATTTGTCTTTATCAGTTATCAAATATTATGCAAACTTAAAATATAAAGATATGTGTTCCATAAATGAATTCTTAAAGAGTTCTCTTTAACTGAAAGGGTCAAGAAATCTATGAGTAGAAAATGGATATTTATCTAGTAACTGAAATTCAAAATGGATATTGAAAGAAAGAAAAAAGGAAGAAACAGGGGGAGAACATATTGCTTGAAAAAATGTTAAATATTTTTTAAAAAGGAAAAATGATGGCTGATTTTAGTGTAAATCACCAGTACTTTTGGTGTGTACTGTATATCCTAAAGGAGAGGTAAAGTACTTGCTGGTGAGCACAAATTCCAGTTAAAATACAGATTCTGTTTTGCTTTTATCTGTCATTAAACAGAAATGACATCGTTATGACATTTTATTAGAATTAAATCCCTTTTTATTTCTTCTCCAGTGTATCTGCTTTGATTTTAAGTAAATATATTTGCCCTCCTTATATTTATTTTTTAATCTTCTTTTATGATTTTTTTCATATTATATATAATTTACATATGAATTATATATGGTTTATTCATAATATATATATATAAATATTATATTGAACCCAGGTTGTCCATAATGTTTGTTTACCTTTTCAATTCAGATGTTTTTGACATTTATGCGCTGTTTTGTATGTGGATATCTTTTCCTAGTTTTAGTACATGTTACATAACATTATTGTACATAATGTTACATTTTCTATAGGAAAAGTTTTATCTATTATAAGTTAAATTCTATCTTATCAAGATACCAGCTTTAAAAATTAGTTTTTACAGGACCCTGAGATTTCACCTTACACCCATCAGAATGGCCAAGATGAAAAACTCAAGTGACAACACATGCTGGAGAGGTTGTGGAGAAAGGGGAACCCTCCTCCACTGCTGGTGGGAATCTATCTGGAGCTTTCTCAGACAATTAGGAATAGTGCTTCCTCAAGACCCAGCTATACCACTGCTAGGTGTATACCCAAAATTTGCTCAAGTACACAAAAGAGATACTTGCTCAACCAAGTTTATAGCAGCTTTATTTGTAATAGCCAGAACCTGGAAACAACCCAAATGTCCATCAACAGAGGAATGGGTACAGAAATTATGGTATTTTTACACAATGGAATACTACTCAGTAATCAAAAAGGAGGAAATCATGAAACTTGCGGGCAAATGGTGGGATCTGTTTTTACTTAGCAGCTAGTATGTGAAATAGTTTTGTAAAATCTGGGAATGGTGAATGAACTTACTCTCATGAGGTCAGGAAAAAGGAAGTCAATACTTTGAAATGAGACTTCAATGAGGTTTGTCATTATCTACTCTGGTTATCTAGCCATTCTGTAAGCTTTCATGCAAGTGACTTCAATCACCCTCATTCATTAGAATCCTAGATGAGCAAAAAGTTATTTAGTTCATGTCCCAGGATCTCCGTGTTAGAATAACACTAGGTGAAAATTGGAATATTATTCCACATGTTCTTATTGATTTAATCATTAGTGTGGTTATTGCTTCTTGAAGTCTATTCTCAACTAGGGAATATGAAAAATTATGTTAAATATTCAATGTTTTTATGTTACAATATAATCCAATGCATCTGTTTGTTGGAGAAATAGTTGTGAAAATAAAGATGTCAATTCTGTATATATTCTTATTGAAGTACAATATATCATTTCAAAACACTTCAGGCAAAATTCCTCTCAGAAGTCTACTTAAAGTTTCTATCAAATTCACATTACTGGATTAACAATTTGTTTCCTTTAACTCTCAACAACAGATCATATTCAGATATGTTCATAGTTACGTAACTCAAACCTCTCAGTATTGAGAGGAAGAAAGAGATTGAACGTAAATATTTGGTAATAATTATTTATAATTGTTTTTAAAAAGAAATTTGGTAAAATTTTCTAGCTCTAAAAATAGTTGATTGTTAAAAATAATTTTGGAAGTCATACATTGAGGCAACACATACTAGGTTGTCATTGGGCAAGATTCACTCACAGAAGATATTACTATTCGTTCACATCATCCTAAATGGAACAACTTTTGGCTGTCTTCCTCTCTTTTAGTAGAAAGAAGATTCATTACTTCATTACTGTTTTTATTTTCTGCTACTGCTCTAAATTATGGAACAAATATTTTTGTTTTCTGATGGTCTTAAGCCACTTCTATGAAAGGGTCAGTCAGCCCCCAAAGGGTCATGACCCACATGTTGATTACTCTGCTTTAAAAAAAAAATCAGTAGAATTTATTGTTTACTTATGCAATAGCTAATAATTAACATATAAATATCAGGAAAGCCACCATTGTGTTTTAAAGTTTGAGTGAGCAACATGACCTAAAATGTACAGTTATTTTATGTATCTATTTCTTCCTCAATTTCTGTCTCCAAACAGAAAAATCTGACCCCAAATCTTTACTTATCAGTTATATTTTGTGGAATATTATTTCACACCAGATATTAATGTCTTTAATTTTAATATGTACTTGTTTTAAAACATTATTTTAATTAGAAGCTGTACATTTTCTATAATCAATTAAGTATATATGTAATTAATATCCTATTGTAGCTTAAACAAATGCATTCCATCTGAACCACGGCCAATTATAAAAAAGAACTCTGAATCACTTTAAATCAAGTCAATGTGTATTAGTAGTTGCTCCAAGAAAATCTACAAAATATAACTGGTGGTATAATTATAATTGCTAATTACAATATATTCTAGAGGAATCTCATAGTTTATCATGTGAATGAATTTATTGACTTTGAAATTTGGAGAAATGTTTTAGTTCAGGCTTTCCACTTATCATTAGCTACTCTTTAATTATGCTATTTCTCATTATGAGCTACTGAAAAGCATACCTATTTTAATGACAGGAAATTTAAATATTGTAAAACTTTACTGATGATTTGTAATATAGACAATCTGAAAAATAATTTTGAAAATGTAATAAAATTATTAAAATTTTCTAAGTAGTTCTAATTTTGGTGTTGTAAGAAGTGTCATGCTAATACTTTGTAAGACATTTTTAAAAATCAATTTTTTTATAAACTTAGAATAAATAAGGCACCAGACTCATAAAATAGTAATATAAATATAAATGCAACAAATATTTTTTAAAGTTAATTTAATTTTTTGTTTATTTATTACAATTGATTCACTTTGTATAAAAGTATCACATTAGTTTCAATTGAATATGTTCTTAACTCTGGTTATAATTGTATAGGAATTTTGGCCCCTGACACCTTACTAGGAAACCCATCTGAAAAATGAGCAGCCTATGGCCATTCTCTGAACAAGTTGTAGGACCGCTCCACACATGGTCCTTGGTTAGAGTATAGGGCTCTGCAGGCCTCCATAGGCCCAGGTTTTTTGGCTCTGTTGTTCTCCTTGTGGCGTTCCTGTCCCTTCCAGATCTTTCTCTCTCTCTCTTCTTCATAAGGTTTCCAGCACTCTGCCCAAAGTTTATCGAATGTCAGAGAAACACTTAAAGAAATGTTCAATGTCTTTAGTCATTTGGGAACGCAAATCAAACTGACCCTGAGATTTCACCTCACAACCGTCAGAATGTCTGAGATCGAAAACTCAAGGGATGGTGCATACTGGAGAGGTTGTGAAGAAAGGCAAACCCTCCTCCATTGCTGGTGGGAATGTAAACTTGTACAAACACTTTGGAAATCAATCTGGCACTTTCTCAGAAAATTAGGAATGTTGCTACTTCAAGATACAGCAGCAAACTCAGCAGAATACCAGCTCCATGACCACCATCCAGCCTGACCAGATCATCATTGCACAGCCTTAGCAGAGTCAGACCGCAGGTTGGATAAGCTCAGCAAGTGCGATTTGTGCAAGCCCAACCTCAGGGTCAAGCACAGAGGGCCCATATTGGCACTGCACAGCCCATGCTGGTGATGCAGCAGATCATTACCAACCCAAGAGAGATCCCGCAGATCCTGGTGCAGCTGGAGGCAGGCCAGCTGTAGTCCATCTGTATCAGGCACCCAAGTCCTGCAGGGACAGATACAGACACTTGCCACCAACGCCCAGCTGATCACACAGACAGATGTCCAACAAGGGCAGCAGCAGTTCATCCAGTTCACAGATGGACAGCAGCTGTATTAGATCCAGCAAGTCACCATACCTGCAGGCCAAGATCTCCCTAGCCCATGTTCATTCAACCAGCCCTCTGATCGGCAGGTGCCCCAGGTCATTGGAGACTGAGGGCATCAGCTGGCAGAGCGAAGGACACTCAACATCATGTTTGCGATGGAGCTACAAGCAATGGGGACATACCCTCCCTCATCAGTAGACCAGGGACCTCGCTGCCTCCTGCAATCTAAGATACTGGAGCACTAATTTCCATGACTTAGGACACAGATTCTCCTACAGAAAGATGCAATTTTTTTTTTTAGTTTTTTTTTTTTTCATTTTTTTGTATCCAAGGAATCCTTGTTTCAGTATATTGAGCTGTGTGTCCAATGTTATGAAATGAAAACATTAGATAACATTTATGTTATTTTCTTGAAGTGTGTAGCTGAGGAAATAATTTCCCATGTGTTTCCTGGCTTGGGAACACACCTCCATGATAAGGACAACCCATGCTCCTCCTTGCTAGGGGTACACAAGATTTCCACTCTGTCAGTTCTGCCCTCAAAACAGGCCAGACCTTTTTCCCCAGCGTTTGTCTCTGCCCTTTCTCCAGAAGCCTCTGCATCCAGAAACCAAGGAAGCAGTTCTTGCCTGTGGAAGAACTCATTGGCCATGGAGAGATGGTTTCCTCCCCAGCCCTTCTCTCCAACTTGGATGTTGTGCACTGATCTGCCCACTTTTTTTTTTTTTTAATACATTAAGGATGGTGCTCATCTTCGTTGCTGCATGGACTTCAAACTGCAGGAAATGCAGCAAATCTTGTTTTAGGTTTAAAAATGCAGTCAGTATTTAGCCACAGTTTTACTGGAATAAAAAATAAAAATGAAATAATGTTTTGTAAAAAATGGAAGTTATAGGTCCCTATAGTGGGGAAAATGATTGTACATTTCTTCATATACATACACACACATATATATGACCTTGTGTATATGTGTGTGCATATATTCTGCAAATGTCACAGAGAAACTCATTAATTTGTACAACTAATACACACTAGTAAATATTTTATTTTTCTTCAAATTCCTCATATACAGCAGATGATTATATTTATTTACCCTAATTAGTAGAAACTATATGTGGTTTGAATAGCAAGGCCACATCTCTAGGCACTTAGCTCCTCTTAACCATAATTCTTCCCCTTAATTATATATGTCTTATCATTCCATGTTTCTCCTATGATTAAAATCAAACATCAATTTTCCTTATTGTCGTAACTAACTTAGTAAAAATATATGCTGAATAAGTCCAACTACAGGAGATTATGGAAACAGAAAGTCAATGAAGATACTAAGATAATCAGTGAATACCAAAATCAGATGGAAGAGGGTGTCCTTGAATAGCCAACACACATGAATTGGGGGCAAGGAATCTACCAAGTATATGGCTATCATGGATATAGTTCAGTATGCATTTAAAAAATTCATAAAATTCAAACGTGAAGCCTAAAAGAAGACATGGACTTTTGAAGACACTATGAGTGTGTGCTGCTACAAACACACCATCACTCTGTGGGGCATGATGACAATAGCTAGCCTCCTGTGGAGGAAAAGGCTATAAGTAAATTCTTTATGCCTTTCACTCAATAGTCTTGCAAAACTAAGGTTACTCTTTCTGAAAGTCTATTTTTAATTAATTTATATTTTAATGATTACTGTTTATTCACTTTGAAGCCCAGCTATAGCCCCTTCCCTCAGCCCCTCCCAATCCTACCCTCCCTCATTTCCCATGCCCTCCCCAAGTACACTGGTAGGGGTGTCCCTCTTCTCGTTCCCTCTGACCCTAGCCTGTTGTCTTCTTCTGTGGCCTGGCTGAACGTCTGTTTTTAAATGAAAAAAAAAATAGTCACGATTGTAAGTTGTATATAAATTGATATTTATAACATTTGTTTATTATTAAGATGTTTTCTTTTAAAAATTACACACAAATGTGCACACAGTCGCTTTAAATAAGGGACATGAAAAGGTTAGAATCCTTGCATTGTTATCTTTTTCACCCTCTATGTTCTCCTCTCCTCTCCCCTCCTCTCCTCCCTTCTCCTCTCCTCTCCTGTCTCCTCTTCTCTTTCTATTAGACTTTATTGGTGAAAACATAACTCATTGACTTTAAGATAATCAACCATCCTATGGTTCCCACGCACATAATTCAAAATTCTGTGAGAAAAGTGTTTCCACTTTCAATATATGAGGAGGAGAGTTGATAAATCCCTCTATCCATGATTTGAAACAAAAATGTTTACTTTTCAGAAGCATTAAAGCCAGGGGTTTTATCTGTAGCTAAAAATAAACTTCCATTGGATTTTCACTGATGTTAATTTCTTATTTTTTATAACAAGGTTTAAATCATTACCCAAGGCTATAATAAAAGTAACTATACACAACCAAGACTGGTTTCAGATCTTTGTTAATCATCCTGCTTGTATCCTCCTAGAAATGTGATTACCTTATTCACCTATACAAACTTCTGATGCTCAGATCTTAGGTTAAAAGTAAACTCTTGGACTGGCCTAAGTTATTCAAAGTATCTAACTCACAAGGACTCCTAGAAACATTTCCATTTCCATTCTGTTTGACAAGTATACTATCTTCTTAGTGCCTGTTTGCCTCTATGCACTCTGGAAAATGCCTGGAAGCATTTTCTTTTGAAGCTGTAACTCACAAATGTTTCTGCCTTTCATCTGGCTGTTACTGTGCTGTGTCTTTCCATCAAAAGCATCTTTAAATGAGATCAAATAAGAAGAGAAACTTCAAGCAATTTTATATGCATATGTTCAATCCCCCAAAAAGTTTAAAAGGAAAAGGGGAAAAACTTTTGCTCTAACTTCCACATGTCACCACACAGTTATCACACAGACACACACACACAGACACACACACACACAGACACACACACACACACACACAGACACACACACACACACACACAGACACACACACACACACACACACACACGGGGAGAGAGAGAAAGAGAGAAAGAGAGAGAGACTACCATAACAAAAGTTTAAAGTGAAAGAAATTGGATACTAAGCCACATACTATATTTCTATTTATGTTGTTTCCTAAAATGACCCATTTATAGAGACAGAAAATAGGCACAAAGGAAAATGAGTGGTAATGGCATTAACTGTAAATAGAGATCTTACTGGAATAATGTAATTCTAAAAATATTTAGCCAGCAAGTCACCAGGCCATTGAATCATCTCCATTATGTTCATTATCCTTTTGCCAGGTACCTCAGGTGTGTGTGTGTGTGTATGTGTGTGTGTGTGTGTGTGTGTGTGTGTGTGTGTGTGTACTCTAAAAAATGTCTGGGTAGTTCTGGGGTTGGAAGGTGAAAAAATGTTAAAGCAGTATGATTAGTGTGGGAGAAAAGGTCATTAGGAAATCTTTTTATTATTGTTGTTATTCTTAATATTATTTATTACAATTCATTCACTTTGTATCCAGGCTGTGGTCCCCTCCTTCATCTCCTCCCAGTCCTACCCTCCCTCCCTCATCTCCTCTCATTCCCCTCTCTAAGTCCACTGATAGGGGAGGTCCTACTTCTCTTCTGTTTGACCCAAGCTTATCAGATCTCATCAGGACTGGCTTCATTGTCTTCCTCTGTGGCCTGTTAAGGCTGCCTCCTCCCTCAGGGACAAGTGATCTTTTCTTGTACAACATAGATTAGTTTTCCCCCTATTCCTCCCAGTATCTCCTCATCTTCTCTCCACTATGGATCTACTCCTTTTCTGTCTCTCATTAGAGAACATACTTCTAGGAGATAACAACCAAATATAGCAAAATGAAATATAATAAAGTAAAACCAAAACTATCCTATCATTGCTGGACAAGGCAACCTAACAAAAGGAGCAGGCATGAGAATCAAAGACCCACTCATTCATACAGAAGGAGTCCCCAAGAAATGCTGAAATGAGAGCTGTAATATTTACACAGAAGACCTGGTGCACACTCTTGTAGGTTTTGTTCTTGCTGCTTTTAGTCTCTGTCAGGTTATATGAGGCTCTCTCAATCGATTCAGAGGGCCTTGTTCTCTTGATGCCCTCTATCCCCAATGGCTTTGACATCACCATTATTAGTAGACCTCAATAGGATTGCTTTCATATATGTTGCTGATTTTTCACAGCACTGTGTTTTTATACCATCCCTCAAACGTCCCTCAGCTCTACCCAACTCTCCCCACATTCCTTCCTTCAATCCTCTGTCCCTCCTCCTCCCCAGATGATCTTCTAGTTACCTTCCACCCTTAAAATGCATTCACTCTTCCCCTCCTAGGGAGGTACATGTGAATTCCAGTGCAGTACTCTACACATAACAACTGTGTGTCTAGAGATTGTAGGTTGGCTATCACTTTTTTTTAATGACTCATATTCCCATGTAAGTGAATACATATCATATTTATCTTTCTAGGTCTGGGTTACTTCACTCAGCATAATTTTTTTTTCTAATTCCATCCATTTGCCTGCAAATTTTATGGAACCATTTGTTTTTAACAACTGAGTAAGTTTTTCTCAATTTCTGGCTATTATGAATAGAGAAGCAACAAACATGGTTGAGCAAGTGGTCTTGTAATAGGACAAAGGGTCCTTTGGGTATATGCTCAAGAGAGGTATAGCTGGGTCTTGAGGTAGACCAATTCCTAGTTTTCAGAGGAACTGCCATATTGATATCCATAGTGGCTGTAAAAGTTTACCCTTCCTCCATCAGTGGAAGGAGTGTTACCCTGGCTCCACATTCTTGCCAGCATGTGTTGGTACTTGTGATGATGATCTTAACCATTCTGACAAGTAAAAGGTAGAATCTTAAAGTAGTATTTTAATTAATCACTTAATTCACTTTAATTCCCAATCATAGACCCCTCTCTCCTCTCCTTTTAGGCCCCCTCCCTCTATCCCTTTTTTCTCTCTTCCCCCAACCCTTACTCCTCAGAAAAGGGGAGATCCCCCTGCCAATCCTTCCCCTAGCACATCAAGTAGCACCAGTACTGAGCATATCTTCTTCCCCTTTGGCCTAGAGAGGTCACCAGGGGGAAGTGATTGAAAAGCAGCCAACAAAGTCTATGTCAGAGATAGCCCCCACTCCCTCACTAGGAGACCCGCATGAAGAATGAGCTGCCCATCAGCTACATCTGTGTAGAGGGCCTAGGTCCAGTCCATGCATGGTCTGTGGTTGGTGCTTCAGTCTTAACAAGCCCCTCTAGGGCCCTGGCTAGTTGGTTCTATTTGTCTTCTAATTGAGTCCCTGTCCCCTCCAGCTTCTTCTATCCTTCCTACTCAAAGTAGTTTGTTTTGTCCCTGACAGCTAAGAATGTTGAAATTTCCTTAATTGCTTCTCAGCCATTTGAGTTTCCATTATTGAGAATTCTCTGTTTAGATCTGTACCCCCATTTTTAATTGGATTTTTTTAAGTTTCTTGAGTATTGTATTTATTTTGGATAGTAGCCATATATCAAATGTGTGGTTGGTGAAAATCTTTACCTGTTCTGTAGGCTGCCATTTTATTCTTATGATGGTCTTTTGCCTTACAGAAGGCATTTTGTTTCATGAGGTACCATTTATTAATTGTAGTTCTTAGTGCCAGTGCTATCTGTGTTCTGTTTAGAAAGTCATCTAATATACCAATAAGTACACGTGTTCCCTACTTTTTTTTCTATCAGGTTTAGTGTATGTGGCTTTATGTTGAGGTTTTTGACACATTTGACTTGAATTTTGCACACAGTGATAAGTACAGATCTATTTGCATTCATTCACATGCAGACATCAAGATCTTAGGGCCTGCGCTAGTCCTGTTCTGTTCAGCAATTCTTCTGTTGTTCCCTAAGCCCAAAACTGTTCCCCACTTTCTCTTCTCTCAGGTTCAGTATATCGGGATTTATGTTAAGGTCTTTTATCCACTGGACTAGTGTTGTGCAGAGTGATAAGCCTTGGGATTCATTTACATTCTTCTACCTGTGGAAGCCAAGTTTGAACAGCACCATTAGTTGAAGACATTCTCTTTTTTCCAGTGTACATTTCTGGCTTCTTTATAAAAAAAAAATAGGTCTATGAACTTATTTCTGGGTTCCAGTTCTATTCCATTAATCAAAGTCTCTGCTTTTATTCTAATACCATGCAATTTTTCTTACTAACCCTCTGTAGTTTAACTTGAAATCAGGAATGTTGATACCTTCAGAAGTTCTTATTGTTCTTTATTGTTCAGGATTTTCTTATCTCTGCTTGTTTCTTTTGTTTTCTTCTTTTCCCAAATTGAGAATTGGCATTTTGAGGTCTGTGAAGAATTGTGTAGAAATTTTCATAGAGATTGAATTGAATCTGTAGACTGCTTTTAGTAGGATAGCCATTTTCATTATGTAAATTCTAGCAGTCCGTGGGGATATGTAGACTGCTTTTAGTAGCATGGCTATTTTTATCATGTAAATTTTACCAAACCAAAAGCAGTGGGGATTTCTTTTTCATCTCTTCATGTGTTCTTCAATATCTTTTTTCAAAGGCTTGAAGTTTTATCATACAAGTGTTTCACTGCTTGGTTAGAATTAGTCCAAGAAAATTGTGACAGTTGTTTCCCTGACTTTTTTCAGTCTGATTGTCCTTTGTATAAAGGAAGACTACTGATTTTTTTTTAGTTGATCTCATATGATTAACTTATTTGCTACTTTTGAAAATGGAAAATATCAGTTGTAAAAGTTCACTGCTGCCATTTTTAGGGTCAGTCATGTATACTATCATATCATTTTCAAATAAGGATACTCTGAGTTCTTCCTTTCCAAATTGTGTATCCTTGCGTTCCTCCAGTTGGCTTATTACTCAAGTAAAGACATCAAGCACTATGTTGAATATGTATGCAGACAGTGGATAGAATTGTCTTATTCCTCAATTTTACTGTAGCTGCTTTGAGTTTCTTTGAGTTTCTTTCCATTTGATTTTGTGTTTGCTATAGGCTTGCCGGAAACTACCTTTCTTGTGTCTATGTATGGTTCTTGTATCCCTAATCTCAACAGGACTTTTATCAAGAAGTGGTGTTAGATGTTGTCAAATGCCTTTCCTGGGGATGAGACTAGAAAAATTGGATCAGGAATAGCAGGAGGAGAAATGTTTCTTAGATTGCTAGGTTTGGTTAACATCATAAATTTCATACTTAAAATTGATGCATTTTTGACATATACATTAGTTACTTTTCTTAAACAAAGTATAATTTTTTTTCTGTAGTGTTAGAATTTTCAGCAAACCTACTTTATTTAAGGTTCTTAACCACCTTTACCTTCCTTCCAAACTCCTTACCTTAGATAGGAGATTAGTAGGAGAAAGGGCTATAGACCTTTTTTACTTACTTTCTGCTGATTAGTGTTGATGGGTCTTTAGGGGATTACCAAACTGCTGTCAGGATACCAGCAGTCTAGTCCAAAGGCTAGCATCAAGAAGCAACACAAATCAGCATGATTCAGAAGATCGGGACAAGTCAGCAAAATCCACAAGACAGAGTTGTATTGTCCCAAGAAGTTCTCTAGAACATTTCTCTCTGCAAAGTCAAGTGTGAAATCACTAAGATCAAAGCAGCTATGTCTATCCTGTACATGGGCCTCTATGTATCTACTCTCTTCAATGTCCACTCAAAGATGTTCTCAACTAGCCAAAATCATGACCCTGCATGAAGGAGCTCCCAGCAAAACATCAGGTGCCCAGCTTGCAGGAAGCCTCACAAGACAAAACTGAATCTTTGAAGAAACTGGAAATTTCTACTTCGTTTTTCCTTTCAAATTTGCATATACCTGTGTTTAAAGAAATATTAAAAGCAGTTTTCAAACAAAATTTAAACTACAACCAACAGTATGTAATATTTGCTCTGGTAAAATTTGATAATTGTTCTCACTCTTTATCCCCATATCTCACTCTGAATCTCCATAATAAATTTAAAAGAAATGGTCTCATGTTAACTACTCAATATGTGAAATGTGTGTGTGTGTGTTTGTATACGCATGTGTGGATGTGTGTATGCATATATGCATGTGCAGCTTTCCACCCCTATAGAGGCCATTGGATTTCCTGTTCTATTTCTATATCTATATCTATTTCTATGTATTATTTGTTTCTCTCACTGAAACGTGAGCTTGCTAGTATTCAGGCCAGTCTGCTGACCAGTAAACAGCACAGATGAAAAGCCCTAGGAGTACATTCCCTCAAACAAACCCAACTTCTCTTTGTAGGTACTGGAAATGGAACTCAGGTCTCCATCCTGAGAAAAGGAGTTCTTGCTGGCTGAGCCAGTTCACCATTCATGTTTTTTTTTTCTCCCCATGGACAGATAAATTGGGCCTCGAATGCTCTGAGGCCTCTCATGACCTCAGAAGCAGAGATGAAACTATAGAAAATACCGAAAATAATTACAAATGTATTTTTGAAAATTAAGTAGAGGAAGCTGATGTGGGTGCTCTTAAAGATACTGAAACTGTGAGTACTAATACCACACTGCTATCCTGGGAGAATACCTCGAGTAACTTTACATCCTAAAATAAACCTTATCCTCTATCTATTTTTCTGTTTTTGAGGAAGCTTAAAGATTGTTCAAAAATGTTATTTCTCAGAATAATTTTCATAAATGTTCAAAGAGCCTGAGAGGAAAAATTATGCCATTATTCCATAAGAATAAAACTAAGGAAGGCTATGGTGTTCAATATTGAATGGTAGAGAACAAATTCAGCTACAACCAGTTAAAGACACTATATCTAATGTATGAGAAGTGAAAATAAATTTCTAGAAAGATCTAACATATTTTAATGGAATGGCCCTGTCATGATCCTGTATTGTTCTGTTTCAAAGAAGAGTGTACACTGAGATTCTTTTCTAATAGTGGTTCAATTTGAGACTTATTTCATGTGCTTCTAGTTAAGGGATTTCCCAATTGAGAGAATCTCTCATTTTAATCTACAGATTAGCCATTCCTTAGCTATACACTTGATGTAGAAACAAGTAGATAAGTAAAAACAAGTTGATAGGCAGATGTACTAAAAACAGGGGTCACACTATTTTACATGGAGTTGGGCAGAAATAACAGTAGCTGTGTCCTGCCTCTAGTGCAGTATGTCCCTAGTTTGCATCTTTTCCTGTATTTGCATCTCCCTGTTTATTTTGCTTTGGCTTTCCATTCTGACCTTAGCATGATCTGTGACTTTCTTTAACAAGTAGTTATTTGTCATGTGTAAAGCAAGCACCAGTTTGAAAGTGAGCTTGAACAGTTCTGCATATGCTCTTACCTTCCTCCTTGTTAGGAAGGGCCTTTTCAAGACAACCTATGAGTTCTGAGGAAGAAAGAGACATACATAGAATAGGGAAAGGCCATCCCCTTTGTCAACAATTTCTTAATCCTCTCTCAATTATTAGCAACCATGTTTGAGATTTGTGTAAGCTTATATATCATCAACATAAGCACTTAGTCAAAGTCCTAAATATGTTTGCATATGTTGCTTTTTGTAAGCAACTAAGGGATTAACGTCATTTAAAATTAATATTCATGATATATTTAGCCACAATGCCACTTAATTCTTACAAGCACTCATATATACTATTAATAATATATTAGCATGCACTGTCATAATTTCCTCTCTGAGCATATATAAATAGCTTAACGACAATGTCATCAATGTATTTTAGTTCATCTTAATAGTCTTGTATCTAATATTGGCTAGCTCATAATGAATATTTTAGACTGCTACTGTTTAGGTAGATAGTTTTTTTTTTCCATTTAGGTATACAAAGTTTAAAATTAATTTTAAACATAGAAAAGTTACACAGGCATTACACTGTTTAACAAAATATTTCTTCTCTAAATGTAGGTATTTAGTTTCCTAGGAAAGGTCACTGACTGTGAATATGACATTTTGAAGAGTATGGCTGTTGTAAAACAAAATCCATTTTAGACCATTTATCAAGTAATAATAAAGTCCATGTCTATCCTATTCTCATAACAATTAATTCAAACATGTCTGCACAATTAATAGTTCCAAATATTACCTTCTTTGCCTTTCAGAGAATTCATATAGTGTTTACTGGTACATAAGATATAAACTACCTTTTCTTTGTTTTTACACTAAAATTTACATTAAGCTGGTAGAAATTCTATAGTGCATTGTGAATATAAAGAATGTTTTCTATTCTTGCATTTAATTAATTAGTATTGTTAAATACTTTTGTCTAGAATATAAAGTATAGATTAATGTCATATCTATCAATAATTTTCTTTTTGTAAAAGTACCAAATATCTATTTTTATCTGTGTTTACAAGGTTATACACACCTGTGTATGTGAGAGGGTTGTGCCCTTATACTTAGGCAGACCAGAAAATTTTAGGTGTCCTATATTTTTCTGTATTTATTTCATTGAGTCAGATACTTCCAGGAACGTGGAACTGGTATCTATTGCCTAAATGAACAGCAGGCAGGATACACTGATCCTTCTGATTTCATCTGTCTCATTGGAGCTGGGGATAGACTTATGGTTGAAACAGTCACCTTGTTATGTATGTGTTGGGAATCCAAGCTCTGTTACTAATGACTAGGCTAATCATTTGCCATGGATTCATCATCTTCACAGTTTTGTTACACCAAGCCATGCACTAAAGACCTACAAAAAAAAAAAAAAGAGGAATGTGTTTTCTGCCATTGTTCCTTACAATTTATACTTATATGTTAGTTATTAAGTTAATTTTATCCATGTATGTGAAGCCTTAAGGTTTCTTGTGTTACACTCATTTCTACCCTGGCACATTGGAGCAAACTCTGTTAATATTCCTACCACTAAGAATGACCCAACCTTCAGGCTTAAGAAGACCGGTGCAAAGTTCTCTGAACAAGTAACCCACACATTGCTGTCCAAGGCTTGAAATTGTTAATTCCATAGCTTGTCTCACATCAGGCAGTAAAGATGTTCTCTCCATCTCTCAGTCATAGTAAATCTTGGATTCTAATGTTACTAAGTTTCTTAAAAGCACTAGTCACTCCTCACACACACACACACGTGTGTGTCAAAGTATTATATTCATGAACGATGATTCTACCTTATAATCATTCTAAGATTTCTGCCAATACAAGTGAAAAAGAGAAATAGGATGATAGGTACATCACCTAATAAGGTAAGATGTTCTTTAATAAACAGTGGAGATGCCTGGGACTAGGAATCAGAGGCTTTTGTTTTAAGATGAAGAATAGAACATCCATCTTCTGTTTTGCATCTTAGTTGCCAGTTTGTAGAAAAGAAAGATCTATTAATCATTAATGATATATTCTTAATAAATATATTCTAAATTTAAAATTTCTGAAATAACTATTTAAAAATATATGGTTTCCAGTATTACAAAAGTAATCTGCTAAAACAGCTTAGGAAGCATTATTTCCACCAGGAGAATTAAAAGAAATGTGAGAGATTTTACAACGGGAAAAGGGATACTTTCCAGATACACAGTAGGAGTTTCTGTGCAGAGTCCAAAGTAGCGTTAACCAATGCACACCATATCTGAGGGACACAGGATCCAAAACTACAAAAATGGGTAAGTGGAGGGGCAGCTGAAGGCAGACCATCAACACTGAGGCTTCCTGGGCATGAGAGGACAACCTGTGGGATTGGGCAGTTAGGATTCAAGTCACCCATGGACTTTGCTGGGGACTGAGAGTGGCAAATATTCAATTTCCCTGAACTTCCCCTTGCCCAAAGCATGGGCCTCCCTGCTTGGCATTGGCAGTGGGCAAGAGCCACTCTCACAAGCACGTTAACTTTATATAAAATTAATGGCTAGAAACACAACACTCTCTGAAGTCACTATTCTTTTGAAGGAATCATAATGAATGGAAACAATCTATTTTTAGTAAGCCTCAAGTTCTCAAGTACTCAGGCCAAGAGACATACAGAAGCAATCAGAGAACTGCATATTTAAATTGGGTGTCATGAGTGCTAAAACAACATGGTAAATTGGTTGGTAATAGTTGATGACATTCTCTATATAACATATAGGAATATTTTCCATTGCTGAGGCATTGTTTGTGGCAGACATCCTGTGCATAGAATTTGACTCATCATAGGTTCCTCCAAGGGAATTGTTTGTATATCAATTCCTTAACAAATTTTCTAGCAAAATGATAGTGAAGTGGGAATATTGTGATTAGTCTAGATTTCTGAATAAGTGAGTGAAATCACTTAATGTCTGCATGAATAAGAATTTTGTTTATATTGGTCTAGATAAGCTACTGCTCAGGGTGCATCATAAGATTCGGGAACTCATAATAACTTATTTTTACTGTGTTTTCTCATCATTATGTTCTTTTCTTCCTTCCTCTTCCTGGTTCCCTTTCTCCTCACAATAATCTTATTTTCCTTCACATGGTACATGTGTATAAGTTTAGACTGTACATGGAGAAAAAAATGTAATATTTCTTTTTGTGTTTTAGTTATTTTATTTAACAAGGTGATCTCTAGTTATATTAAGTTTTTTGAAAAAATATGATTTCATTCATCTCTGTATCTGAGAAATATACATGTTTATATACATATGTATGCATATCTAAATACTGATGCAATAATTTTTATGCACCAATTTTTAATGAGTCCTTAGTGTTATTAATAATGCCACAGTGAACACGGATATAATAGCATCTCTGCTGTATGGTGAATTACTGTATTAGTTAACTTTCTTTGCTATTAGAAAGTATGTGACAAAAATCAATTTAAGAAAGAATGGGTTTATGCTGGGCTCACAGTTGAATAGTTTGCAATCCACCATGTCAGGAAAGCCAGAATGACAGGAGTGAGGAGAGACTAATCACTTGACTTTCACAGACAGGAAGAGATAAAAGAGTGCCCATCTGGCATTCTCCTTTATTCGCTCAGCCCATAGAAATGCAAAGTCAGGGAACATTTTCCTTCCTCTCACAGCTATTCAAATCCAGACATTTTCTCACAGGCATCCCCAGGTGATTGCGGATTCTTCAGGTTGAAAATTAGGATTAATAAAACATTTACACACAAACAACAAAAATGGGCTCACCATACTTTGTTATATATTTGTGCATATGCTGTGTGTGTGTGTGTGTGTGTGTGTGTGTGTGTGACAGCAAAGGAAAAGGACTGCCAGTTTTATATCCATGGCATGGAGTGGTTGGAGAAGGGACTATGCAAAGAGCTGGAGGGGAGATGAGGAGGAAATTGATTTAATTATATCTTACTAAAAAGATAGCAAGATGATACTTGGGAAGGTTTAGAGGGATAGAGAGGAAAGTGATGTAATTACATTATAATCTTAAAACCTAAAAGGCTATTTAATAAAAGAACAGTCTGAAAATGTATTTACTTTTTATTATTATTATTGTTATTTTACTGAAAATAAGGTTGTTGGTTCTTTTTTTTTATATACAATATATCCTGATTACAGTTTACCCTCAGCCTATTCCTTCAGTTCTTCTCCACCTCTCTACCACATTTCTATTTCTTTAGACAAACAAAACAAACAAACAAACAAACAAACAAAACTGGCCTCTAAGAGATACAAAATTTTAAATGATGAAACAGCCTTACTGCATTCTTTCCTGCCCACTAAAGGTATAGTTGCTATCAGCCCAAATCGCCCCCTTTCCCCTAGGAGAGCTAAACAAGGGAAGCCGATTGTTAATGGTTTGGAGGCTTTCCTATTGCCAATCAGTTTAAAATGAGACATCCCCTTTCATGTTTCAACCCATAGAGGCTTGCCAGGCAGGAATTCCACTAAACTGATTACCCTGGGAGGGACTGGGATCTTTACATCACCTACCTACCCTAAGCAGGAGGCCACTCCCCCAGCGTGCTGTGTCAGGAGGGATTGCAACCCAAGTTTGAGCTTGAATGAAGACCTTCATGTGTTTTGCAATGGACTTGACTCCTGGTGGTCCCTTAGGGGAATGGAGGTCTCATGATCTAGACATAACAGGGACTCACCAGTTCCATCCACTTCCCTGTGTTCAAGGAGTTATATAGGCACTGTCTTCAGCAATAGAAACTTTCCAAGAGTTTGGGTGAGCAGTGTATAGCCTGGCAACAGCCTGAGTTATTTGAGGGTTCCCATGAGACATATTTTTCCAACAGCTCAACTATTTATAACCCATTCCCTACAAAGGAAGCTTAATTTTTAACAACAGATATCCAGCCAGGGCTCTGCTTCCCCATTATTTGGTGATTTTTATTAAGAATTGCCTTCATATATGTATATATTTTAGAAACTTTCTACTATGCTAGGTTTCTATACTATCCCTCAAATGGCTCTTAGTTTTGTCTGTCCCCCTCTGTCCTTCCTTTCTTCACTTGATTATTCCTTTCATGATCTTCTCTTTGTCCCATCATTCCAAAACTATGTATTTCTCTTTTCTAGGAGACACTATTTGCCACCTCCAAATCTGTTAATTTATACATAACCTCTGTGGCTCTATGTATTGTAGCATTATTGTCATTGTCTTAAGAGCTAATATCCACATATAAAGAAAATATATACCATACGTGTCTTTCATGTTTTGATTTACCCTACTGAGGACAATTTCTTTCTGTTTCCATCTGATTACCTACAAACTCCATGATTTGATTTTTTTAATGGTTGAGTAATATTCCATTCTGCGAACATTCCACTTATTCTTTATCTATTCATCTGTAGAATAATATATAGGTTGTGCTTAGTTTATGTCTATTATGAACACAGCAGCAATGAACATGGTTGAGCAAGTGTCTCTGAGGTAAAATTAAACATCTTTTGAGTATATACTCAAGAATATTATTGCTGTATCTTGAAGTAAATTGATTCTGAAAGGAACAGGCCTGATCCCCACCACTACCCTAAAAGCCACCAGTACCAGGAACTCAGCCATAAATCACCAATTCCAAGAAGACAATGGAGTCCCCTACCCAAGGAATAGCCTGGAGAAAATCCAGTAACGTTTAACCATCACCCCTAGCAATGGCTAATCAATGAATACCTGAAATTTACCCAGCTTTACAATAAGATGAGTAAAACAATTATAGTTTTGATGGGGATTGCATTGAATCTTTATGTTACTTTTGATAGGATAGGCATATTTTACTATATTAACCATACTGATTCATGACTGATAAATGGGAGATCTTTCCATCATCTGATATTCATCAAGTCTTTCTCTTGCTTGGTTAGAGTTATCCCCAAGGTGTCTTACAGTTTTTGAGTCTCTTTGAAAGGTAGTATTTCCCTGGTTTCCTTCTCTGTCGATTTGTCTTCTGTATATAGGAAGGTAACTGACATTTGTGACTTAATGTTGTATCCTGCAACATTGTTCAAAGTGTTTCCTGAGAGACCAAAAGATAAAGTAGCAGTGATCCTTAAGACCTAGAGTAGGTGCAGTAAAAAGTTAGTAATGCCCTGAGGGGAGAGCTACCTCCCTGTGTTCTTTCCCCACCCACTAGAGATACAGTTTCTAGGAAACTGGACCCTCCCCCTAGGGAGGGACACCTGGTCATGGTCAATGGTCTGGGAACCTTCCTATAGCCAATCTATTCAAAATGTAGCATCTTGACCAATAGATGCTTGCCAGGCAGGAATTGCCCCTGCCTTGGACATGCTGGGAGGGACCAGAATCTATAAATCACCCAGCTAACCTAGGGACAGCAGGCTCAGCTCCCACCAATTTGGCGGTGGGTTCTGTGTAAGCCCAAGCTGCAGCTTGTAATTTACAATAAAAAGACCCTCATGTGTTTTGCAACAGAGTCGATTCCTATAGATCTTTTGGGGGCTCGCAAACTGGGTATAACATTTCCCAGGGAATTTTTAGGACTATTTTGAAGAATCAGCCTGCCTACATCTTAAGCTTAAAAAGTACCTTACAGTAACGAAAACTAGTTTCATTCTTGTTTACGATTAAATCTGGGATTGAGTTGTGGCCCACCTATAACCTCAACTAAAAACAGTTCTGCACTGCTACAAATAGTTCTGAGCTGCTTGTTCAAGGAAATGTCAACTATGCCTTTGTTTCAAAAGGTTGTTATGACCACATTGTTATGATCATGGTCACCTTGCAACCATGTATTTGTTTCAGGAGGGACTAACTTGCTATGCTTGTATTCCATTGCTATCACCCCATCTACTTAGCCTGCAAAATATCCCCATTTGAATACCCTCTACCCTGAGCTATAAAAGCCTTGTATTCTCTCACATCCAACACTGACTTCTCTAATCCCACCTTAGAGGAAAGGAACTCATGTAAAAGAAAAAAAAGTTTTCTTTAATTAATTGCTTATTTCAATGAATTTGGCCAAGATGATTTGAGTCAGTGGTCTTTCTCTTCCCATATTTGAATTTAATAATTTATGTATACTATCATATCATCTACAAAAAAAAAAAACTTCTTTTCTTCCAACTGTATCCCCTTGAAGTCTTATTGCTTTAACTGAGCCTTCACAAACTATACTGAATAGTATGTTAGAGAACAGACAACTTTGCCTTGTTTCTTTTCTTTATAGAACTGCATTGAATTCTTCTCCATTTAAGTAAAAGTTGGCTATTAGCTGGATATAAACAGCTTTTATTTCGCTGAGGTAAGTCCCTTGTATCTGTAATCTCTTCAGGATGTTTATCATGAAAGCATGTTGGATATTGTCAAAGGCATTTTTGCATCTAGTGAGATGATGATGTGTTTTTGTCCTCTGTTTATCATATGGTGTGTGCATATATTAATTTACATACTTTGTATCAGCCCTGCACTTCTGGAATGAAAACTACTTGTTCATGGCGGTTGCTATTTTTTATTTGCTCCTGGATTTGTATTATAAATATTTTTTGAGAATTTTCCATGTGTGTTCATAAGTTATATTGTTCTGTAATTCCCTTTATTAAGTCGTTGTATGGTATAAGTACCAGTATATAAGCCTGATCTCATAGACAAATTGGAAATGTTGCTTTTGTTTTTATCTTGTTTTATTTTGTGAAGTAAGTTGAGGAGTATTGGGGAAGTAATTACTTTCTCAATGCTTACTGGGGTAACAGAAAAAAAAAGATAAGTTCAACATTATATGCAATTGAATTTAACATAAACTGATGTTCTAAACTAAACATTAGTGACCTGGGTTTACTTTTAACATTCATTAAAAAGGAATTGCTCTAAATGCATTATGTGTTCATATTATGTTTATATAAACTATTAAAGCAAATAAAAAAATGATGTGCTTAAGTTCAAAAGTCTGGTAGAATTCTGTGCTAAAGCCAAGCAATCTGGCTCTGTGTTATTTTTGTTTGTTTGTTTATTGTTGTTGTTTCTGGGAGGTTATTAGTTATTTTCTTAATTATTAACAAGAGACCAAAAAATTAAAAATTAGTATTTTGAGGTATTGGTTCAATGTTTAAAGCACAAGACTGAAGAAAGGCTAGACAGGTGGAGACATATCCAGCTACCTGTGGGGAGGAACAAGTCTTACTGCATTCTTTTCCTGCCCACTAGAGATACAGTTCCCAGGAAACTGGCCCAGATTTCCCTTCTGCCCTAGGGTGGCCAAACAAGACAAGCCAGATCATTAATGGTTTGGGAGCTTTCCTATAGTCCATCAATTCAAAATACAGCATCCCCTTCTGTGTTTCAACCAATGGATGCAGGAATTCCCCTGCTTTGAGTGCGCTGGGGGGATCAGAATCTTAAATCAATCTGAGCAAGAGGCTCTCTGTTCTCAACCAAGGGTGTGTGCCCAAGCTATAGATTGTAATAAAAAGATCCTTAAGTGGTTTGCAATAGCTAGACTCCTGGTGGTCTTTTGAGGTCTTTTATGTCTTGTTATGGTACAACATACCTGGGGGCTCCTCTGAGATCTCCAAGACCTCCCAGGACCCCTGAACCAGAGGATTGGATCTCCAGGTAAGTGCTTTTCTCTTGGCCATGTTTTGTGTCTCTGTTCTGACATTCTGTGTATTTTTTGAGATTTCAAGGTGATACACATCGGGTGGCCAAGGAGGTGTCACATCAATAGTACATCAGTTGACTAGCTGGCAGACCATGGCCATGGGGAATCTGGGTTCCCCAAACACTGTGAGAGACACAGGTTCCCAAGTCTGTTTGATAGGCCTAGAAAGTGGGTCACTCCAACAGATACAGGAAGTACTGGTTTGGGGTTCTTACCCCACAGTTTGAGAAATTTTCGGTGGAAGTGGAATCCCACTGTCTACTCTCCTCTCTGTGTTTTCTGTTTCCATGACAAAGAAACCTTGGCAGGAGTCTGTGAGTCTATAACCTGAGCTTTTGGATCCAATTCTGTTTCCAATCACAGAACAGTTACACAGCTACTTTGCTCATGTTTGTCTTTCTGTTTTGTTCCCTGTGTTTAGGAATTTTTCTTTGCATTGGACTGTGATGGATGTTATGGGAAAGAATTCCTCTAACTCTTCCCCAATTCTTCTGACACCTTCACCTGTGTGTCATTCTGCTTCCCCTCTTCCTACTGCTGGGGGATTGGAGGGCGCTCAGGCAGCTGTCATGGGATGGGTGGGGATGCAAGGGTGGGGCCAGGAATGAAATTGTTAGGACCACTCCCTGCTAGCTAGTCGACACCACTGAGTGAAACTTCATTCTTGTGTCTATGCTAGACCATCTGTTCTAAGCTCTGGTATAATTGGGTAGAACCCAATTTTTGGGCAGGCCACCCCTAATGGAACAGAGTAGAGGACCCATTTAGAGGAAACCACTATCCCTTTGGTTTTTGCTTCCTCTTCCTTTCTTTTTGCTTGCATTTTACCATACATTGTTTTCTTGTGTTGTTCTTTTATGGGTTTGTTTGCTGATGATGGTCTCAGCAGGCAGTTGACCAAGCAGCTGTGCACTGTGGTGACTTTACCTGTCCCATGACTCCAGTACTACACAACAAGTTGGCACACCTCTGATCATTGGTAGGAGCTTGCCTTGGGGTGGGACAGATAAAGAACAGCCAAGAGCTGGGCGGGCTGTGTGAGCTTGCCTAGGCTGACATAACAAAGTGCTTGAAATTACATCTTAATGTAGTAAGAAAAGTTTTGTCTGTCTGTTTAAATGTGTATATGGCTATTACATCTTTCTGACTGATCTTAAATGGTTAATTTAATATGCTCTGTATGTCTTGGTTATAGATTATTGGATAGGTTTAAAGGTTAACATTAAACTCTTCTTTAGAACATAGATGTGCATGTGTGTTTGTAAGATTCATAGCAGCACAGATATTTTTAAATATCAACTATGTGTCTTTCCATATCATGTGATGTGATTCTGCCATCTTGAAATTGCCATGTGGTATGGGTCAGGGGAAAGAAAAAAATTACAGAACCTCTTAGTCATAATGAATTTTGTTTATCATCCTATTTTAGACTAAGAAGCAAGTCTCATTTTAAATTTGTTTTGATTTTAGAGATTGGATTGTTTGCTCTGGTAAAATTTGGTTTTGACTTTTAAAATTATAGTTATGTTTTATGACTCCCCTCCTAAAAAAGGGTACTTTATTTTGATATTGCAAAAAAATATTTCTTCTAAAAAATATGTTTAGTCTTTGAAAGATTTTGAAGTTTATCAGGTATTTTTTAATAATGCCTATGGAATATGTATATATATATATATATATATATATATATATCAGGATTGTGTTATTGTGTCATGCTGTATGTGTGATTCAACCCTAGTTTGTGAAGGTCTATTTAGAATTACAGGCTGATTTGAAGTGTGCCTGGCTACCTGTGTTTTTATCAGTTCCTGAGTGAACAGAATAATGCTCTTTCTTTCTCACTGATAGGTTTGGAATGGCCAGAATAATCCAAGTACAGTTTAAAGTTGTTCTATACTGTTCTGATATGTAGTTGCTTCAAAAATGTATTTAATTACAAAGTTAGAACTTTGATATGGGAAACTGTAAATGCTCCATAGTGCTATACCATGGGATATAGCATCATCATCAGTGACACCTAATAGCTATACTTTAAATTGCCAGCCACAACCTGTAACAACACATGGCTAGCGGCCATGTTGGTTCAGGGATAAAAAGAGTGGAGCTGTAGGTTTACCGCCATCTTTGTTGAGGGCTGCCAGCTGTATTTAGTTCTCTGTTGAGTGGTAAGTGAAACTTTTATTCTTTAAGTTTTTGCTGTTCAGTCATAATGCTGTTTGGTAGGATCAGCAAGATTTCCTATCCCCCTTTATGAACTGTATCTTATTAAAAGTTTTACTTTCATTTTAGTTCAGAAAGATATTTAAAGTTATGCTACTGACTAAAGTTGGTTACAAGATTGAGCTTTACCTAGTCTCTTGTTTACATTTTCAAGGGTAAACCAAGGATGGGTAACTACAAAGTTTGCCTATGCAGATGTACTAGAAACAGATATGGTTCTAAAACACTCATCTAAGGAATATGCCAGAATTCATGATCAATTCCACTTCCCAAAGCTGAATCAAAACCAGGTTAATGAATTAGATAGTCCTATATTCCCTAAGGAAATAGAAGCTGTCATCAAAATTCTCCCATGCAGAAAAAGCCCAGGTCCAGATGGTTTCATCTCAAAATTCTACCCGACCTTCAAAGAAGAGCTAACATCAATACTTTCAAACTATTCCACAAAATAGAAACAGAAGGAATACTGCCAAACTTATTCTATAAAGCCACAGTCACCTTGATACCTAAACCTCACAATGACCCAAAAAAGAAAGAGAAATTCAGGCCAATCTCCCTTATGAACAGCGATGCAAAAATACTTGCAAACTGAATACAAGAACACATCAAAGATATCATCCACTATGACCAAGTAGGCTTCATCCCAGGCATGTAGGGGTGGTTCAATATATGGAAATCCATGAATATGATCCACCAAATAAACAAACCAAAGAAGAAAAACCATATGATCATCTCCTGAGATGCTGAAAAGTCATTTGACAAAATCCAACATCCATTCATGTTTAAAGTATTAGAGAGATCAAGGATACAAGGCACATACCTGAACATAGTAAAGGCAATATACAGCTAGCCTATAGCCAACCTCAAACTCAATGGAGAGAAACTTAAAGCAATCCCACTGAAATCAGGGACAAGGCAAGGATGCCCACTCTCTCCATATCTCTTCAACATTGTTCTTGAAGTCCTTGCTAGTGCAATATGACAATTAAAGGAGACACAAATTGGAAAGGAAGAAGTCAAAGTATCACTACTTGCAGATGATATGACAGTATATCTGAGTGACCCAAAAAATTCTACCAGGGAACTCCTACAGCTGATCAACACTTTCAACAAAGTGACTGGATACAAAATTAACTAAAAAAAAATCAGCAGCCCTCCTGTATACAAAAGATAAAAGGGCAGAGAAAGAAATTAGGGAAACAACACCCTTCACAA
Source organism: Rhombomys opimus (assembly GCA_010120015.1). Classification (NCBI taxonomy): domain Eukaryota; kingdom Metazoa; phylum Chordata; class Mammalia; order Rodentia; family Muridae; genus Rhombomys; species Rhombomys opimus. The sequence continues at coordinate 756,969 of REGO01000458.1, read as the reverse complement.
TAGCCACAAAGGATATGAAGTACCTTAGTGCGACCCTAACCAAGCAAGTCAAAGACATGTATGAAAGAAATTTCCAATCTCTGAAGAAAGAATTAGAAGAAGATATCAGAAGATAGAAAGACCTCCCATGCTCATGGCTTGGCAGGATTAACATAGTAAAAATGGCCATCTTAGCAAAAGCAATCTTCAGATTCAATGCAATTTCTATCAAACTAATGACACAATTCTTTACAGAGCTTGAAAGAAAAATTCTCAACTTCATATGGAACAAGAAACCCAGAATTGCTAAAACAATCCTCTACAATAAAAGATCTTCTGGAGGTATCTCCATCCCTGATCTAAGCTCTACTATAAAGCAACAGTTATAAAAACTACATGTTACTGACATAGAAACAAACTGGTGGATCAATGGAATTGGATAGAAGACCCAGAAATAAACCCACACGCTTATGAACACCTGGTTTTTGACAAAGATGTCAAAACCATACAATGGAAAAAAAGATATCATCTTTAACAAATGATGCTGGTCTAACTGGATGCTTACATGTAGAAAAATTCAGATAGATCTATACTTATCACCCTGCAATGAAATGAAGTCCAAGTGGACCAAAGATTTCAATATAAACTAGATACACTAAACCTATTCGAAAAAATATTTGGAACAGCCTGGAACTCATTGGCACAGGTGACAACTTCCTGAACAAAACACCAACAGCACAGGCTCTAATAGCATCAATCAATAAATGAGACCTCATGAAACTGAAATTTTTTTCTAAAGCAAATGGCACTGTCTTCAAAACTAAATGACAACCTACAGATTGGGAAAGGATCTTCACCAACTCTATGTCTGATAGAGGGCTAATATCAAGTATACATAAATAATTCAAGAATTTAAACAGCATCAAATTAAGTAATCCAATTAAAAAAAGTGTTACAGAGCTAAACAGAGAATTCTCAATAGAGGAATATGGAATGGCAGAAAAACACTTAAAGAAATGTTCATTGTCATTAGTCATCTGGGAAATGCAAATCAAAACGACCCTGAGATTTCACCTTACACCCATCAGAATGCCTAAGATCAAAAATTCAAGTGGAAACACAGGCTGGAGGGGATGTGGAGAAAGGGGAACCCTCCTGCACTGCTGGTGGGAATGTAAACTTTTACAACCACTCTGAAAATCTATCTGGAGCTTTCTCAGACAATTAGCAATAGCGCTTTCTCAAGCTCTAGCTATGCCACTCATAGGGCATGTATCCAAAAGACACTCAAGTATACAGAAAGGATATTTGCTCATCCATCTTTGTAGCAGCTTTATTTGTAATAGCCAGAAACTGGAAAAAGCCCAGATGCCCCTCAGTTGAGGAATGGACACAGAAATTATGGTATATCTACAAAATGAAATATTTCTCAGCAATAAAAAAAAACAAGGAAATCATGAAATTTGCAGGTATATGGTGGGAACTGAAAAACATCCTGAGTGAGGTATCTAAGAAGTAGAAAGAGACACAGGATATATACTCACTCATAAGTGGTTATTAGACATATTATATAGGATAAACGTATTAAAATCTATACACCTAAGGAAGCTAATCTAAAAGGAGGACTCTGTCTAAAATGTTCAATCCCCATTCTGAAAGGCAAAGAGGATGGTCATCAGAAGAAGAAGAAAACAGGAAAGAAGTTAGGAACGTGCTACACAGGGCCTCTGAAAGGCTCTGCCCTGCAGACTATCAAAGCAGATGCTAAGACTTATGGCCAAATTATTGGACAGAGTGCATGGAATCTTATGAAAGAAGTTGGAAATAGTAAGATCTGGAGAGGTCAGGAACTCCACAATGAGAGCAACAGAACCAGAAAATTTGAACACAGGGGTCTTTCCAGAGACTCATACTCCAACCAAGTACCATGCATGGAGATAACCTAGAACCCCTGCACAGATGTAGCCCATGGCAGTTCAGTGTCGAAGTGGGTTCCATAGTAATGGGGACAGGGACTTTCTCTGACAGGAACTCATTGGCCTGTTCTTTGATCACCTCCCCCTGAGTGGGAAGCAGCCTTACCAGGACACAGAAGAAGATAATGCAGCCACTCCTATGAGACCTGATAGACTAGCATCAGAGGGAAGGAGAGGAGGACCTCTGTTTTAAGTTGACTGCTGGAGGGGCACTGGCGGGGAAGAGGGAGGGAGAGTAGGATTCGGATGGGAGGAGGGGAGAGCTTCAGGGTAGATATAAAGTAAATAAATTGTAATTAAACATAATTAAATAAAAATAAAAGATTTCAGAAGTTCAGACTTGCAACACTGATCACTAAAATTCTGATAAGCTGATGGAGCACTGATTCTTATTATCCAGTCACAAGCTTGAACTTTTAATTTCCTTTTGGTTGTCTTCTGGAGATAGACTTAGAGGTGCTTCTCACCATGGGAAAAACATCTGTCTAATATGTATAACTGACTGAAAAGCCATAGCTTTTACTAAGTCTTAATGGCATGAGTCTACTCCTGCTGTCTTGTAGACCTTGTTACTTGCTTTTTTCTAAAGCATGGAACTCAATACAATGGTGATACTAATATACATCCTTTTGTAAACTAAAATTCATATGAGTTTCAGGAAACCAAAAAGTCATGAGACCTGGATCTGGCTTAGCTCAAAATGACCCCTGATGAGTCTTTTCCTTGGTCTTAGGATTTCTCACTTTCCCATTTACTAGACAAATTTTAACTTCTATCTCTAGTCTGAAATTGTCTCAACAGATTTTCACCTGGCTGACAGACACTATTTGGCGATCAGCTATGGACTTCAAGCTGAAAGCTGGACTTGCTCGAAGCTGGCATTATATTCCCTTGTCTCTTCAGCTGGATCAACTAACCAGATGCTTCTGAGGACTGCCCTATTGCCCAGCCTGTGGCTGGCATTTCTGCCTTGCTAGCCCCTGATGCCAACAGTCCTTTTGTTAGAATGGAAGCAATTTCAGAAGAAGAGACTCCTCTCATAATCCCACCTAACATACTGAAATGCTAAGTCAAAAAGGGCTCCCTGACATTAGTTATTATTTTCGGGACCTGCTTAGCTGGAGAAGCAACTGGACAAAAAGCCTGGAGAGACACTGGAAAGAAAGGATTCCAGAGGATGGTTTAAATCCTGGTATAATAATTCACCTTTTCTTACTACCCGTATATACACCCTGATGGGACTCCTACTCATTTTTGATTTTTACTTTTGGGCCTTGTATTTTAAATTGCTTGATGGCTTTCATGAAGGAAGGCTTGGGAGCAATACAGTTAATGACACTCAGATCTCATTGTAGAAAGGTAAATCTGGAGGACACCAGGGGTCATATCTGGAAGACCCAAGATCGAGTTTCAAATGATCATGGGAAGGGGGTATGAGAAAACAAAGAATTAATAATTAATTTTTTGAGGTACTCGTTCAAAGTTTAAAGCACTAACATGATAAATGGCCAGACAGGTGGAGACATGTCCATACACCTGAGGGGAGGAACCAGCCTTATTGCATTCTTTTCCTGCCCACTAGAGATACAGTTCCTAGGAAACTGGCTCAGATCACCCCTCTGTCCTAGGCCTGCAAACAAGGGAATCCAGACCATTACTGTTTTTGGGGCTTCCTATAGCCCATCAATTCAAAATGCAACATCTTCTTTTTGTTTCAACCAATACACACTAGGCAGGCAGGAATTTCCCTGCTTTGGGTGCTCTGGGAGGGATCAGAATCTTTAAATCAACCACCTAACCTGAACATGAGGCACTATGCTCTCAACCTTGTGTGAGCCCAAGCTATGGCATGTAATGAAAAGATTCTCATGTATTTTGCAACAGACTTGACTCCTGGTGGTCTTTTGGGGTCTTGCAAATCTGGCACATTTTTGGTTGGTAGTCTTTAAATTACTGCTTGTATTTCACTAATTTAGGTTTGTTCTGAATACTTCTGTAAATTCATTAGTAAATACACACAGGGAGAAATAGTTATTGTTTTTATAATAGCATATTCATCAAACTACATAAGTTTTTTATTTTTAATAAAATAAACTGTAAACTACCATTAGTAAATTTCAAATAATTAAGTAAAAAAAGAGCAATTCTGTTTAGTGTAAAGTATGAGTCGATGAACTTTGCAAGAATTCCTTAAACCCTAAATTAGGCTTATTAATAAAGAGTAAAATATTTGAAAGGGGCCAGTCAATATGATGTCTAGTTTCTAAGCATTTTTATGTAATAATAGTAAGCACTATTAAATCTCCCCAATCACAATATGTGAAATATTTCAGTCTTTTTCTATAAATTCTGTATAAAGTATTTTTGTATGAATTTATTCTATTTTTCAAATTAGCAAGACATTTTCAGTAAAACAGGGTCATATAATTTTCCATATGTGTAAAAATAAGACTATATTTGGTGATAAAATTTCATATATTAAATTAGTCATTTAAATATAAACCTGTGTTTTTAAAATTTCTCATATAAAAAGTAAGATTAAAGAAAGTATATTTTTTTCAAGTTTTAAGTAATCCTTTAATATAGATTACTCAGTAACAATTTATATATACTTCAGGGATATTTTCCTGGTAATATGTTAACATATTTGATTAAAAGTCAGTCTAGCTTAGGTATATTAATATTATGCTTCACCAGAAACCCCTGGAGTAAGTTTGTTGCTTAAACTGTGGAAAGGTCACACATTTTTAGCATATTACTCTGTTTCAAAAATAATTACATTCTCTTTGCCTATTGGGGAAACAGCAAGAAAGATAAGGTCAACAATATATGCAATTAAATTTAACCTTCTAAACTGAAGATTAGTGACCTGGGTTTACTTTCAACATTCATTAAGAAGCAATTGCTCTTATGCATCTGTGTTCATATTATGTTTATATAAACTATTTATTTGAAGAAAAAAATCAGTGATCTGCTTAAGTTGTAGGTATGAATTATGATACATTTTTTCAACAGATTAAATTAACAAATATCAAAACACCTACCAGGAAGCATAACATTTAAGAGCTTCTTGCTCCTGGAGATCCAATGATGGATGATAAGGGTAACTTCAAATCATCTGGTTTTATTTATTTATTTATGTAACAGTACATGAAGAAACATGTCTATAATTTTTGAGTCAGGTTTTAACCTGGGATATGAGAATGATAATGTTTATTGCTGATCCTGTAGCTATTAATCCAAATTTTGGTTTCATACAACTGTTCCATTTACTGATCACCTCTCAAAAAATAAACCTTGTATCTCCATTTTTTGGTAGGAAAGCAAAACTGAAACTTACAGTATAAGGAGTGTAAGGGTCCGAGAATCTCTGAAGGAAGACCCCAGACTCAAATAGTATGTAAAAGCAAAGAGCATTTATTCTACAGAAACAGCCAGCATGCAGGGATTGGCTGTTCATACAAAACAGAGACCAAGAAGTGAATTTATAGGCTCCTTTTAAATGCTTAGGGAGAGTTTTAACTGTGACATCTGACTTTAATGGGGAATAGCCAGTGCCCACAGAGGGATGTATTTGTACAATTTTGGCTGGTCTTTATTTTGAGAAGATAGAGGATTACTTTGTAGGGACTTTTCTTTGTTTGACTGACTTAGTTTCTGGCTAGACACTGTACAGTCTCTGATTGGTTGCCCCTCCTGTGGTATCATGGAACTATCAAGCATGAAAGGGGAAGGGTGGCAAGAACGTTGACCCAGCTTTGGGCCCAGTCTCAAAAGGGAGGTGGTCAGATTCTCTCAACACTACTAGGAACATATAGGTTACAAATATATAGTGTAATCTAAGAGATAGTTTCCAATGTCAGGTGATATTTCTATGGATTATTTAAATTATATAAAAATCTACATCAATGCTTTCAACTCAGTCAGAGTTAGTACTCCCAACAAAGAAAAACTATTATTATTATTAGGCATGCTGTATTAATAAATTTCTGGAGGAAAGCACTATATAAGAAAAAAAAATAGGACCAATCAGAAGAAGCAGTGGCATTGTGGTATGTGTCTCAGACATCCCACTGTCACCATTCAGAATAAAGGTCACATTTACTGTGTAGAAAACAACAACAAAGTTTAAATGAGAAAATATGACAAACTCTTTTTAGTTCAGGAGACAAAATTTGAAACAAGATTGTCAAATCACAGATTTTAAAGAAATAGAAGCCCAGATATTACTCTGATATTCTCAATGTTATTTTTCTTTGAAACTTTGCTGAACATCTAAACTGACATTATATTATGAGATTTAAATGTAACACAAATAATAATATGTTTGTTTAACTTAAATGTTTAATTACTGTCCAGAAACCCTGACGCTAATGTCAATGTCTCGCATTACCAGGAATCCCTGAGCTCAGCACAAAATGATGAACTCCCTTTGTCAATGGGGTTCCCTCTTTTCTGTCTGATCTGGGAAGCCCAAATCCCCACACTCTCTACTCATGGAATGTCAAGTTGTCCTTACAGAAATTAGTATTTCAACAACCTTTCTTCAGGTAAAACCCTCTCAGCAAGCACCTAAAATTTTTGGAATGCCATCCTATGCTAATGAGTTATCTCACTACCATAGCCTTCCAGTCAAAGATTTTCAGCCCACCCTAAAAATTCCCACCATCTCCCCAAAGTTCTATATATTCTCCTCACCCCTGAAATAAAGTTGATGTGACTGAACTGGTCCCAGATCATTCCATTCTGCTCATGGCCCTCCTCACCTCTGTTCTCTTTGTCCCTATTCTACCCAAATCCCCACCTCTGCTCCCTTTGTCTTTGGTCACTGATGTCCAAAATCACCAGGGAGCCAGTGAGAAAAACATATTACAATAAAATAATTATTTTATTGGAAAAAAACAATATTTTGGCTATTTTGCCAAAATAGTTGCTATTTTGGCACTGTGTTGGATGTAGGAAACACCTGGATTTGACAGGATGCTAGAACAAATATATGGGCAGAAGACAGAGTTAAAGTAGGTTAGGGAGAAATTCTTTTTAGGTGCACATTTGAAACTTTTGGACCCATGGTTTTGGTAGAGCAGTGAGGGAAGTCTCAGAACTAGGGAAAAGGTAGGGTGGGGAGATCCCACTATATGAAATAGGCAGTAGGTTGGAAACCTAGGCTGTGGATTGGCTGTACTATTTGGAGTTTGAGTTGACATGAGAAGTCAATTTGGGTAGATTTCCTGTAGATTATAAGAGTCTTTTTAGGTTTACAAAGAAAGCAAATTTTAAGCATGCTAGCATCTCTAATGTTGTAATCTGCAATTAAACACACTGTAGAAAATGGCAGTAGATGTACATCCTTATGTCATAGCATAGTACAGGCTTAGACTGTAGACAACTATATCTGGGTTCTATCACCATTCTTCAGTCCCTACCTGCTACAGGCATGGCTGACACACCCTGCCCTCTACCCTGAGCTTTACAGGACAGGTACTTCCTTTTCCCCTTCACAACATAATCTGGATATTTTGGTGCTCTTACTTCTTGCTCTCTCTCTCATGTGCCTCTCTTTTTGCCTCTTGTATGCATGTCAACTAAGGGCTGATTCCAATGAACCTGCATTTGTGTACTGTAACTTGTCTTGTTTGAGAAGCACTCCAATGTTCTTATTCCTCCCTCTCCATCACTTCTTAATTCCTCAATTATTTTTTTGAGTTAACCAAAAAGGTAGTAATGTTATTCCAGTAGCCTGATTCTAGGTTGCCTATCAACCTTTGATGTCATCATCTGCCACTATCATGTGGGTATACGATGTGTGCCAGATAAAAAAGGAGCCTCCTGCCCTCCTGTACTCTCTTACCTCTCTTTCTCTTACTTTCTGTTTTATTCTGTCTTTCTGTCTCTCTCTCTGAGTAGCCATCTTCTCTTTCCTCTCGCTCTTTCCACAGTAAATCTCTATTATACCAAAGGGAAAAAAAATCATCCTGAGTGAGGTAACACAGACTCAGAAAGGCATTCATGCTATATACTTACTTATAAATCTATATTAGCCATAAAGTACCGAATAACCCTGCTATGATTCACAGATCCTAAGAAGCTAAATAAGGAGGAGGACCCAAAGGAGAAGAGTTAAATCTCACTCAGAAGGGAAAGTAAAACAGACATCAGAGGTGAATGGAGGGAGAGAACTGCATGGGAAGGGGCATGTGTAGGGGAACAGGAGGGATTAAGTGAGAGGAGGACAAGACAGAGGAAGAGAGAACTGGGAGAGAGAACAAAAATCCCTCAGGGCTGGGGCATCTCTGCCACAAGCAAAACATATGGAACAGCGGAAACTCTTAAGAATCTGTATGGGTGACCCTAGCTAGGACTCCTAGCATCTTGGTATATTTAACCTGAAATGGCTACACCTGGAACCAGGCCAGATTTCCAATGGAGAGATGGTTACATCAACACACCCACAAAACCTTTGGCCTAAAATTTGTGCTGCCTATAAAAAGTTCAGGGATAAAGATAGAGCAGAATATGAGGGAATGGCAAACCCATGACTGGCCCAACTAGAGACCCATGATATTCTGTTATACTTGCAGACTGGAGCCTAGCATAGTGATCGGAGAAGATTTACCCAGCAGCTGATGGAAACCGATGCAGAGACACACAGACTAACATTAGGTGGAACACAGGGAACCTTTTGAAAGAGGTAGAGGAAGGATGGAAGGAGCCAAAGAGATCAAGAACACTCCATCAGGCCTATGAAATCCACTAACCTGGGCCCATAGGGAGTCCCATAAAACGAACTACCAACCAAAGAGAATGCATGGAATAGGGGTAGGTTCCCTACACATATGTAACAGATGTGTACCTTGTTCATCATATGTGTCCCCTAACAAATGAAGCAGAGGCTGTCTCTAACTCTGTTGCCTGCCTTTAGATCCCTTACTTCTAACTGGGTATACCTGTCTAGCCCCAATAAGAGAGGAAGTGCCTATTCATATTACAGCTTGATATGCCAAGGTGTGTTGATATCTATGGGAGGTGTCCCTTCTCTGAGAAGAAAGGGAGGTGGACTTGTGGCAAAATAGGAATGAGGAAGGGACTGGGAGGAAAGAAAGAAAGGAAAGCTGCAATTGGGATGTACAGTAAATAAATAAATTAGTTAATGATAGAAAAAGGAAAACACCAACTTTACAATAGTTTCTCATGATAATTAGAAGGAATGTATCTTTCCCATGTCATTTTGTAATGTTATTAGAAAAAATATTTAAAATGGAAATAGGTGATTTATTTCAAATACGAAACTTAAGTAAAACAACAATCCAGGAATGTTATAAAAGAATTAATGCTTTTTCTTATTCTTTGATTGTCTTCTGCCCATACAATTAAGTTTTTAAATATCTTCTTCAACAAATCTCACTGCTTAACATTGGGTTGCATGGTGATTATGTAATTATCATTCTTAAATATAAAAGTATAACTAACTCCAAAAAAATCTTTGACCATAAAATTATTCTTTCTTTTTTGTGATATAGAATTCTCACTATTACCTTTATCTTTTTATCTTCATTGTTTTGTAAAAAAAAAAAATATCCTTATCAACTCCTTATCAATTAACTTGTCACACAGAACATCATAACATCTCACCGTTATTTAAATGGTAATGCTACCTTTACTGGTGAACTGTACATATTCTGTTATGTCTTCTATAAATGTATATATGAGAGGAAAATATCCTATTAGTCACATATATTTGGAATGCAAAATGTCAATTACATTTTATACTGGTTTGAATGAGAAATTGTTCTCATAGGCTCATATATTTGAATATTTGTTCCTAGGAAGTGGAACTATCTTGGGAAGGATAGGAGGTATGGCCTTGTTGGAGATGTGCCCATGGGAGTAGGCTTAGACAAACCCATTCTTTCTCTTCCTCTCTTCCCCACCCCGTGTGTGTGCGTGTGTGTGTGTGTGTGTGTGTGTGTGTGTGTGTGTGTGTGTCTGATCTCCTACTTATGGAAAAGATATAAGCTCTCAGCTATTTCTCTAGCTCCATGCCTGCTGTCTGCTCACTAATTCCTAATCAGGATGGTCAAGGATGTAACTTCTGAAACTGAAAGCAAAACACAACTTAAATGTTTTCTTTTTTAAGTTGTCTTGGTAATGCTGTCCCTTCGCAGTAATATAAAAGTAACTAAGAAACTCCCCCTGAAATATTTTTTTCAACTTCAAACCTTTTTCTCCTTCAGGATGGGTCTCAGCACATTTGAATGTCCATAAGATTATATGCTTGTTGTCTTGTTAATCAAATCACTGTTTGTTTATTTGACCAGACTTAACTATTACATATTGGGAAAGTTTCTGATTCTCTTATTATTCAGTTGAGTTAAGATTTTTAATCAGAAGAAAGTGTAGATTATTTTTATCAGTAATATTTAGCATACAGAATAATGAGTTTCTTTACACATGAATATACTTACACTTTTTTTATATCCAGCACTTACTGCCCTCCTTTACTTCTTTGTGAACCCTCCTCCTTCAAAAAAGTCCCATTCTGCTTTAAATATGTATATTTTAAATGTACATGTATCGAATATAGACTCTACATGTGGTAGGAGAAAATGTTCCCTGTGTCTATCTGAGTCAAGCATTCTGTATGGCATATTTTTTCCTTGATTTATGTCCTCATAATGAGAATACTCTCATTTGTATGGCTCTTAATGTTTTATAACCAGAGAAGTTTACATTTACATAAAACAAAGTCAAAAAATACATCAAGACCTGTAAATATCTGATGACTGGGATAGGATAACCAATCAGGCTGATTATCTCTGGAAAAAGCTGCCTTTATTTTTGAAGAGCTGTATCTGGATTCTACCCAACCTCCTAATAATTAAGCTAAAGTTTTCTTTAATATATTGAGTTTTGATTAAATAAACTAGATTCCTGTAACTTGAAAGTGAAGCTTTTATATGGGTAGAAAGATATAATTAGGATGATATTTAATTGCTGTTGGTATGTTTTTATTTTTTCCAAGGAAATAAATATGAAATAATTTCCTAAATAGATATTTTAATTTCAAAAAGCACATAAATTGATGGCAAGCTTCATGATTCAAAGCAACTTAGAAACACACACAAATCTGTCATCCATGACACTGACCAGAAGTGAGAGGAATAGGAATCACTGACAATATAAACAAGTAATCCTCTTAATGTGCCTGTCAAATAGACACAAAGAAAGGTTTGATTATGCAGAACCGAGCAACAAAAAAGTGTAAAATCAGTTATAAAAATATCTGTAAAGATTGAACAGAGTCATTGAAGACAAACCAAGACACTTTTTGGTCCCTCATCAACAAGTTATTTAAAGTGGGAGGAAAAGTAGATTATTAGCAAAACCTTCTTCTAAGTGATAAATCAAGTCTTCAAGTGCTATAAGGAAATGGATGTGACTGCTATCCATACAGAGAGCTATTTTCCTTTTTTAAAATTTTACTTTTGTTATTTATTTATTTATTTATTTACTTACTTACTTACAATTTATTCACTTTGTATCCCAGTGGTAGCCCCCTCCATCGTCACCTCCCAATCCTGACCTCCATTATTCTCCTCCCATGGACCTCCCAGAGTCCACTGATAGGGAAGGTCCTCTTCCCCTTCTATCCCCACCCCTAGCCTATCAGGTCTCATCAGGACTGGCTGCATTGTCTTCCTCTGTGGCCTGGTACAACTGCACTCCGTGCAAAGGGAGGTGATTAAAGAGCCAGCCACTGCATTCATGTCAGAGACAGCCCCTGCTCCCCTTACTAGGGAACACACTTACAGGCTGAGGTGCCATGGGCTACATCTGAGCAAGAGGGCTAGGTTATCTCTATGCATGGTTCTTGGTTGGAGTAGCAGCCTTTTCAAAGATGCTTGGGGACAGAATTTTTGGTTCATAGGTCTCCTTGTAGAGCTCCTGTTCCCTCCAGGACTTTCTATTTCCCCCTTCTTTCATAAGATTCCGTGCACTCTGCCCAAAGTTTGACTATGAGTCTCAGCATCTGCTTTGATACACTGCTGGGTAGAGTTTTTCAGAAGCCTTCTATGGTAGTCTCCTGTCCTATTGCCCCCCCCCCTTCTATTGTCTGTGCCATTTGCTTCTGAGTGAGGATTGAGCAACTTCCCGAGCCAGAATGTCTAAGATCAAAACCCCAAGTGACAACACATGCTGGAGAGGATGTGGAGAAATGGGAACCCTCCTCCATTGCTGGTGGGAATGTAAACTTATTAAACCACTTTGGAAGTCAATCTGGTGCTTCCCAAGAAAATTAGGAATAGTGCTACCTTAAGATCCAACTATAGTACTCCTAGTCATATATCCAAAATATGCTCAAGTACACAAAAAGGACATTTGCTCAATGTTATTCATATCAGTTTTATTAATAATAGCCAGAATCTGGGAACAAACCAGATATCCCTCAATAGAGGAATGAATACAGAAATTGTGGTACATTTACACAATGAATACTACTCAGCAATTAAAAGCAATGAAATTTTCAGGCAAATGGTGGGATCTAGAAATTATCCTGAGTGAGATGATCCAGAAGCAGAAAGACACACAGGGTATATACTCATTTATAAAGGATTATTAGTCATATAATATAGGATAAATATACTAAAATCTATACTTCTAAAGAAGATAAACAAGAAAGAGGACACCAGAGAGTATTTTCATGAGACATCATGGAATTAGAAGTCAAACTGAAGGTAGTGAAGAGTTTGAACAAAGTGAGTGACTAAAGACAATTAAATTTGTTTCATAAGAAGAGTAAATGAATCATGTTGCTGGACAAAAATTTACGTTAAAAGGTTGTGTTACTATGCTTTGAATGTATGTTGATTTTTTTTGCTGAAGGATGGATGCTGATATTTATAATTTTTTTATTAATTACACTTTATTCAGTTTGTATCCACTCTGTGGTTCCCTCCCTCCTCCCAACCCAATCCCTCCCTTCCTCCATCCTCTGCACGCATTCTCCTCCCCAAGTCCACTGATAGGGGAGGTCTTCTTTTCTTTCTTTCTGATCCTAGTCTCATCAGGAGTGGCTGCACTGTCTTCCTCTGTGGCCTGGTAATGCTGCCCCCCCCTTAGGTGGAGGTTATTGAAGAGCAAGCCAATCAGTTCATGTCAGAGACAGTCCCTGTTTCTATTACTATGGAACCCACTTGGACACTGAACTGCCATGGGCTATATCTGTGCAGGGGTTCTAGGTTATCTCCATGCATGGTCCTTGGTTGGGGTATAAGTCTCAGGAAAGACCCCTATGCTGAGATATTTTTTGTTCTGCTGCTCTCCTTGTGGAGTTCCTGTCCTCTCAAGATGTTACTGTTTCCCACTTCTTTCATAAGATTCCCTGCACTCTGCCCAAAGGTTGGCCATAAGTCTCAGCATCTGCTTTGATAGTCTGCAGGGCAGAGCCTTTCAGAGGCCCTCTGTGGCAGGCTCCTAACTTGTTCCCTCTTTTCTCCTTCTTCTGATGTCCATACTCTTTGCTTTTCTTGGATAGGGATTGAGCGTTTTAGCAAGAGTCCTCCCTTTTGAATAATTTCTTCAGGTGTACAGGTTTTAGTAGGTTTATCCTATGTTATATGTCTATATGAGTGAGTATATACCATGTGTGTCTTTCAGCTTCTGGGATCGCTCACTCAGGGTGATCTATACCAGTTCCCACCATTTACCTGCAAATTTCATGATTTTCTTGTTTTTTATTGCTGAATAATATTCCATTGTGTAGATGTACCACAATTTCTGTATCCATTCCTCAGTTGAGAGACATCTGGGTTGTTTCCAGCTTCTGGCTATTACAAAAAAAAGCTGCTACAAACATGGTTGAACTGTCGTTATTGTGTACTTGAGCCTCTTTGGCATGTATGCCTAGGTGTGGTATAGCTGGATCTTGAGGAAGCACTATTCCTAGTTGTCAGAGAAAGCTCCAGATTGATTTCCAGAGTGGTTGTACAAGTTTACATTCCCACCAGCAGTGGAGAAGGGTTCCCCTTTCTCTACAACCTCTCCAGCATGTGTTGTTACTTGAGTTTTTAATCTTAGCCATTCTGATAGGTGTAAGATGAATTCTCAGGGTCGTTTTGATTTGCATTTCCCTGATGACTAATGATGCTGAACACTTCTTTAAGTGTTTCTCTAGCATTTGGTATTCCTCTATTCAGAATTCTCTGTTTAGCTCTGTACCACATTTTTTAATTTGATTATTTGATTTTTTGTTGTTTAACTTCTTTAGTTCTTTATATATACTGGATATTAGTCCTCTGTCAGATATAGCGTTGGTGAAGATCCTTTCTCAATCTGTAGGCAGTCATTTTGTTCTGACAACATTGTCCTTTGCTTTACAGAAGTTTTTCAATGAGGTCCCATTTATTTATTGTTGCTCTTAGAGCCTATGCTGTTGGTGTTCTGTTCAGGATATTGTCTCCTGTGCCAATGAGTTCTAGGGTTTTCCCCACTTTTTCTTCTAACCAATTTAATGTGTCTGGTTTTATGTTGATATCTTTGATCCATTTGGACTTTAGTTTTGTGCAGGGTGATAAATATAGATCTATTTGCATTTTTCTACATGTAGACATCCAGTTAGACCAGCTCCATTTGTTGAAGATGCTATTTTTTTTTCCATTGTATGGTTTTGGCATCTTTGTCAAAGATCAGGTGTCCATAAGGGTGTGGATTTATTTCAGGGTCTTCTATTCGATTCCTTTGATCCACCAGTCTCTTTCTATGCCATTACCATACAGTTTTTAATATTGTTGTTCTATAGTTCAGTTTGAGATCAGTGATGGAGATATCTCCTGACATTAGAGGATTGTTTTACCAATTCTGGGTTTCTTGTTGTTCCATATGAAGTTGAAGTTGTCAAGGTCTGTAAATTTGTGTTGGTAATTTGATGGGAATTGCATTGAATCTGTAGATTGCTTTTGGTAAGATGGCCATTTTTACTATATTAATTCTGCCAAGCCATGAGCATGGGAAATCAGTCCATCTTCTGATAACTTCTAATTCTTTCTTCAGAGAATGGAATTTTTTTTTCATACAAGTCTTTGACTTGCTTGGATAAGGACACACCAAGGTATCTTATATCCTTTGGGGCTATTGTGAAAGATGTTGTTTGCCTAATTTCTTTCTCAGCCCTTTTGTCTTTTGTATACAGGAGAGCCACTGATTTTTTTGGGTTAATTTTATATCCAACCATTTTGCTAAACATGTTAATCTATTGTAGGTGTTCCCTGGTAGAATTTTTGAGGTTACTCAGATATACTATCATATCATCTGCAAATAGTGATACTTTGACTTCTTCCTTTCCAATTTGTATCCCCTTGATATCCTTCAATTGTCTGTGGCCCTAGCAAGGACTTCAGGAACAATGTTGAAGAGATATGGAGAGAGTGGGCATCCTTGCCTTGTCCCTGATTTCAGTGGGATTGCTTTCAGTTTCTCTCCTTTTAGTTTGATGTTGGTTATAGGCTTGCTGTATATTGCATTTACTTTATTTAGATATGTGCCTTGTATCCCTGATCTCTCCAAGACTTTAAACATGAATGAATGTTGGATTTTGTCAAATGATTTTTCAGAATATAATGAGATGATCATGTGGTTTTTCTCCTTCAGTTTCTTCATCTGGTGTATCACATTGATGGATTTCCATATACTGAACCACCCTTGCATCCCTGGGATGAAGCCTACTTGGTTGTAATGGATGATATCTTTGATGTGTTCTTGTATTTGGTTTGCAAGTATTTTGTTGAGTATTTTTGCATCAATGTTCATAAGGGAGATTGGCCTGAAATTCCTTTCTTTGTTGGGACTTTGTGAGGTTTAGGTACCAAGTGGACTGTGGCGTCATAGAATGAGTTTGGTAGTGTTCCTTCTGTTTCTATTTTGTAAAATAGTTTGAAGACTATTGATTTTAGTTCTTCTTTGAATCTCTGGTAGAATTCTGTGCTGAAACCATTTCATCCTCAGCTTTTTTTTTCATGGGAGATTTTGATGACAGCTTTCTATTTCCTTAGGGAATATAAGACTATTTAATTAATTTACCTAGTCTTGATTGAGCTTTGGCATGTGGAATCAGTTAAGAAAATCGTCCATTTCATTTAGATTTTCAATTTTTTTGGCATATAGGCTTTTGAAGTAATACCTAATGATCGTTTGGATTTCCTCAGTGTCTGTAGTTATGTCACCCTTTTCATTTCTGATTTTGTTGATTTGGAATGGGTCTTGAAAGGGTTATACTAACTTTGTAAACTGTATGTCTTCTAAAGCCTATAGTTTTGAGTTTTAGGTTCAGGTTAAGCTAAAGCCTCTTAGTATCTTTCCAGAGAATGAAAAAATGTGACCCTATCTTCAAGGACAGAGAGAAAAAAAGGCAAGCAAGCAATGACCTTCACTCAGCAAAAAGAAAAACTCCTGTCTTTGAGATAGCATTTCTTAGCAATGAACCCAGACTTCTTCTGAGTAGCTTTTGACCTGCAGCCAAAAGTCCGCAGCCCCTAATCTTCAAGGATGAGCTAACCACCCCCACCTTAAATTGCAGCTGCTTCCACACTTGGCAGGACTGGCCAAGCTTGAGCACCTAAGACTAACCAATTATCTTACTTTGTAGCTTCCTCATCCAATCCTAAATTGCCAAAACTGCAACTTCAAATTTCCC
>REGO01000458.1:723685-740065 GCA_010120015.1 Rhombomys opimus | reverse complement strand
ACTTTCCTCTTAGCACTGCTTTCATTGTGTTCCATAAGTTTGGGTATGTTGTGCCTTCATTTTCATTGAATTCTAGGAACACTTTAATTTCTTTCTTCATTTCTTCTCTGACCTAGTTGTCATTTAGTAGCAAGTTGTTCAGTTTCCATGTATGTGTAGTCTTTTTGCTATTTCTGTCATTGTTGAGGTCCAGCCTTATTCCATGGTGATCAGACAGGATACAAGGAATTATTTCAATCTTCTTGTATCTGTTGAGTCTTGCTTTGTGATCAATTATGTGGTCTATTATGGAGAAGGTTCCATGAGGTGCTGAGAAGAAGATAAATTCTTTTGTGTTTGGGTGAAATGTTCTGTAGATATCCATGAGGTCCATTTGATTCATGACCTCTGTTAGAAACATTGTTTCTCTGAATAATTTCTGTTTTGTTGACCTGTCCTTTGTTGAGAGTGGGGTGTTGAAGTATCCCACTATTAATGTGTGGGGATCTATATGTGGTTTAAGTTTTATTAATATTTCTTGTACAAATGTGGGTGCCCTTGCATTTTGGGCATAGATGTTCAGGATTGTGATATGTTCTTGGTGGATTTTTACCTCGATGAGTATGAAGTGTCCTTCTCTATCTCTTTTTATTAATTTTGGTTGAAATTCTATTTTATTAGACATTAAAATGGCTACTCCTGCTTGCTTCTTTGGTCTATTTGCTTGGAAAACCGTCTTCCAGCTCTTTACTCTCAGTTAATATCTATCTTTGTGACTTATGTGTGTTTCTTGCATGCAACAGATTGTTGGGTCTTGTTTATGCATCCATTTTGTTAGTCTGTGTCTTTTTATTGGAGAATTGAGTTCATTGATGTTGAGGGAGAGTAATTACCAGTGGCTGTTAGTTCCTTTGATGTTGATGTTGCCTGTGGTACTGTGTTTGTGAATTTGGCAACATTTTGGTGTGCTGTAGTGAGGGTATTTATTTCCTGTGTTTTCTTGAATGTGGTTAGTTTTCTTGGGTTGTATTTTCCCTTCTAGTATCTTCTGTAATGCTGGATTTGTGTGTAGGTATTGTTGAAATTTTTTATTGTTGTTGAATATCTTGTTTTCTCCATCTATGAGGACTGAGAGTTTTGCTGAGTATAATAGCCTGAGCTGACATCTGTGTTCTCTTAGGGTCTGCATGATCCAGGTCCAGTCCCTTCTGGCTTTCATAGTCTCTGTTGAGAATTCAGGCGTGATTCTAATGGGTTTGCCATTATGTTACTTGGCCTTTTTCCCTTGCAGCTTTTAGTATTTATTTCTTTGTTCTGTATACTTACTGTTTTGATTATTGTGTGGCATAAGGACCTTCTTTTCTTGTCTAATTTGTTAGGTGTTCTGTAGGCCTCTTATAGGCCTCTCCACTAAATTGGGGAAATTTTCTTCAATGATTTTGTTGAAAATAATTTCTGAGCCTTGGAGTAGGAAATCTTCTTTTTCCTCTATTCCTATTATTCTTAGGTTTTGTCTTTTTATGTTGTCTTGAATTTCTTGGATGGTCTGTATCAGGAAATTTTTAGATTTAACATTTTATCTGATGGATACATTGATTTCTTCCATTGTATCTTCCACACCTGAGGTCCTTTCTTCCATCTCTTGTAGTCTGTTAGTTATGCTTACCTCTGTAGTTCATGTTTTCTTTCCTAGGTTCTCCATCTCCATGATTTTCTCCATTTGTGTTTTTGTTAATTTTTCTAATTCTATCTTCAAATCTTGAACCTTTTTGTTAACGTCTTTCACCTGTCTGACTGTATTTTCCTGTTTTTCTTTCAATTCCTTCGCCTATTTCTTTGAACATTCTTTTGTTTCTTTTATTTCTTTCAGTGATTTAATCATTTCCTCTCTAAAATGCACAAACTGTTTGGCTGTATCTTCCTGTATTTCTTTATGGATGGCCATGTATCTTGATTTTATAATATACTTAAAATGTGTTTTTGAGTAGCTTGATGTTTATGAAATAAAATTAAAATACAGAGTTGCCATGTATTTTCTTCCTTGGTCTACCAATTTCTATGTTTTTTTATCACTGTGTGTAAATAAGATTCATTTGTTATAACTGATGAAATATTGATGGATTACTAAAATCCATATTTTAAATATGAGGGATCCAGAAGGAGAAAAACAAACATGTTATATACTTGCTTATATAGACCTACAGGATATGATAAGCATAATGAAATCTATACACCTAAAGAAGATCAACAAGAAAGTGGACAGGGGGTAAGATGATCAATCCTCACTTAGAAACACAAATGAGATGTGCATTGGACATAAGACAGGAGCCTACAGCAGAGGGCCTCTGAAAGACTCTACCTAGAAGTGTATCAAAGCAGATATTAAGACTCATAACCAAACCTTCTGCAGAGTGAAGGGGATTGTATGAAAGAAGGGGAGTTAGAATGAAGTGGAAAAAAAAATAGGAGCTCCACAAGGACCGAATATATCTGGGCACAGGGGTCTATCCTCAGACTGACACTCCACCAAAGACCATGTATGGATATAACCTAGATCCTATGCTCAGATGTAGCCTGTGGTAACTCAGTAACCATTTGATTTCCCATAGTAAGGGGAACGGGGATTATTTCTGACAGGAACTCAGTGGTGGGCACTTTGGCCTTCCCACCCCCCGACAGGAGGAGCAGTCCTGCTAGGCCACAGAGGAGTACTGTGCAGCCAGTCCTGAAGTTACCTGATGAAACAGGTTTCAGATGAAAGGGGAGGAGGTCCTCTCCAATCAGTGGACTTGAAAAGGAGGCAAGGAAGGGAATAAGGGAGCGGGATACAACTGGGATACAGAGTCAATAAAATGTAACTAATAATAAATAAATTAAATTAAAAAACTATGGCATAAACTAAATAAATAAATAAATGTGAGGGATCATTTCATGCTTCATAAATTTTTTGTGTTTTTTAAATTTATCTATCTCTAATTGCACTGCAGTTCCATTTTGTTGTTGTTGTTTTTGAAAATTTACTCATGATTCTCTAGCCATTTCTTTCTTTCCTCTCTCTGGTAATAACTTAGCAATTTTCTTTTTCACATAGAACAGGTACTGTCTGCTTGTAGGAATGATTAAGAACATTTTTCAGTTACTAACTGTAGCTTTGGTAATGCAATCATTTTCTTACTTACACTAATATTAGGAGTAATATAAAGAATCAGGGTAAAGTATGTATCTGTGTCTATATGCTTAATTGTTAAATAAATAAAAAAAAAAAACCTAAATGATAAGTATGTCTTTAAATGTTTTTATTTCCTCAGATGACTGGATGAGATGAGAGCTGTACCCAGGTTTTACATATAAATTGATTTGGCTGAGCCCAGAACATTTCTGTCTAACTATCCTTAGGACTACGTCTGGAATCTTCTAACCTCCATACAATATCATTTTCTGTAAGCATATGCCTTGAAGGCTTCGGCTTCCATATTCCATCTGCTAACCCAGGACTAGTATGTTTTCCACCTCTGAGACTTACAGCTGAATAAGGTAACACTTTCTAGTTCTTCCTGAACTCTGGGTGGCTGGTTAAGTGCAGATATTTTGTCTCAAAACTCTTCTCTAAGATAACTGATTAAAACTGACTTCTTGATCCACCAGCTGCTTTCAATGCCAGTACCATGCAGCTTTTATTACTGTAGCTCTATAATATAGCTTAAGATAAGGGATAGAAGACACAGAAATAAACCCACACACGTATGGACACCTGATTTTTGACAAAGATGTCAAAATCATACAATGGAAAAAAGATAGATTCTTCAACAAATGGTGCTGGACTAAATGTATGTCTACGTGTAGAAAAATGCAAATAGATCCATACTTATCACCCTGCACAAAACTAAAGTCCAAGTAAATCCAAGACCTCAATATAAAACCTGACACACTAAACCTGTAAGAAAAAAAAAAAAAAAAAAAGTGGGGAAGAACGTGGAACTCATTTGCACAGGAGACAACTTCCTAAACAGAACATCAACAGCACAGGCTCTAAGAGCAACAATCAACAAATGCGACCTCATGAAACTGAAAAGCTTCTGTAAAGCAAAGAATGCTGTAAGAACAAAAAGACAATGTACAGATTGGAAAAGGATCTTCGCCAACTTTATATCTAACAGAGGGCTAATATCCAGAATATATAAAGAACTTAAAAAGTTATGAAGCAATAAATCAAGTAATCCAATTAAAAAATGAGGTACAGTGCTAAACAGAGGATTCTAAATAAAGAAATACTGAATGTCAGAGAAATACTTAAGGGAAACAGGAACTGTCTGCAGCCAATCCTGATGAGACCTGATAAGCTAAGTTCAGATGGAAGGAGAGGAAGACCTCCCCTATCAGTGGACTTGGAGAGGGGAATGGGAGATGAAGAAGGGAAGGTAGGAATGGGAGAGAATGAAGGAGGGGGCCACAGGTGGAATAAAAAGTGAATAAACTGTAATTAATGCCAAAAAGAAAATTTTAATTAAATAAAAAGAAATACTTAATATCCTTATCTAGCAGGAAATGGAAATCAAAATGACCCTGAGATTTCACCTTACACCCATCAGAATGGCAAAGATAAAAAACTCAAGTGACAGGAGGACTTTGCAGCCAGTCCTGAAGATACCTGATAAAACAGGGCCAGATGAAAGGGGAGGAGGTCCTCCCCTATCAGTGGACTTGGAAAGGGGCAGGGTGGAGATGAGGGAGGGAGGGTGCGATTGGGAGGGAATGAGGGAGCAGGATACAGCTGGGATACAGAGTTAATAAAATGTAACTAATAAGAAAAAAATGAAAATTAAAAAATAAACTGAAGTGACAATACATGCTGGAGAGAATGTGGAGAAATGGGAACCCTCTTCCATTGCTGGTGAGAATGTAAGCTTGTACAACTACTTTGGAGATCAATCTTGTGCTCTCTCAGAAAATTAAGAATAGTGCTACCTCAAGATCCAGCAATACTATTCCTAGGCATATATCCAAAAGATGCTCAAATATACAGCAAGGACATTTATTCAACAGTGTTCATAGCAGTTTTGTTCATAATAGCCATGATCTTGAAACACCCGAGATACTTCTCAACTGAGAAATGGATACAGAAATTGTGGTACTCTCATACTGATGGAATACTACTCAGCAATTAAAAACAAGGAAATAATGAAATTTGTAGGCAAATGGTGGGAGGTAGAAAAGATCATCCTGAGTGAGGTATCCCAGAAGGAGAAAGACACACATGGTCTATACTCACTTATAAGTGGATATTAGACATATAATATAGGATAATTATACTAAAACATACACACCTAAAGAAGCTCATCAAAATGGAGGATGCTCAATCCTTATTCAGAAAGGTAAATGGGATGGACATCAAAAGTAGGAGTAAACAGGGAACAGGAAAGAAGCCTGCCATAGAGGGCCTCTGAAAAACTCTACCCTGCACGGAATCAATGCAGGGGCTGAGACTCATAGCCAAGCATTGAGCAGAGTGCAGGGAATCTTACGAAAGAAGGTGGAGATAGAAAGGCCTGGAGGGGCCAGAAACTCCACAAGGAAAGGAAAAAAATTATCTGGGCACTGGGGTCTTTTCTGAGACTGATACTCTAACTAAGAACCATTCATGGAGAAAACCTAGAACCCCTGCACAGATATATCCCATGGCAGCTCAGTCTCCAAGTGGGTTCCCTAATAATGGGATTAGAGACTGTCTCTGACATGAACTCAGTGGCTGGCTCTTTGATAACCTCCCCCTGAGGGGAATGCAGCCTTACCAGGCCACAGAGGAAGGCAATGCAGCTAATCATGATGAGACCTGATAAACTAGGATCAAATGGAAGGGGAGGAGGACCTCCCATATCAGTGGACTGGGGAAAAGACATGGGAGGAAAAGAGGGAGGGATGATGGGTTTAGAAAGGGATGAAGGAAGGGGCTACACTGGGATACAAAGTGAATAAAGTGTAATAAATAAAAAATTAATTAATTAAAATAAAAGAAATTTTTAAAAAACAAGTAAAAAAAACTGACTTCTGTTGGCTTTTCAAGGACTTACTCTTCTTGGAAAACTGCCTCGGAACTCCATGATATCAACTGTACTATGTTGTACCAGATTCACAAGACCTTAAAGACCACCAGGATGTGAGTTTGTTACAAAACACATGAGGATCTTTTATTAGAAGCTACAGCTGGGGCTTACACCCTCACAGCTAGAGAGGTTGAGAGCAAAACGCTCCTGCTTTAATTGATTTAAAAACGCTCAAGTACACAACAAGGATATTTGCTCAACGATGTTTGTAGCAGCTTTATTTATAATAACCAGAACCTGGAAACAACCCAGATGTTCATCAACGGAGGAATGGATACAGAAATTGTGATATTTTTTGCACAATGGAATACTACTCAGCCATTAAAAATGAGGAAATCATGAATTTTGCAGGCAAATGGTGGGATCTAGAAAAGATCATTCTGAGTGAGGTATCCCAGAAGGAGAAAGACACACTTGGTATATACTCACTTATATAGTTCTATAAGATATGATAAATATAGTGAAATCTCTACACCTAAAGAAGATAAACAAGAAAGAGGACCCACTATAAGGTGATCAATCCTCACTTAGAAAGACAAATGGGATGTGCATTGGAAGTAGGAGAAAACAAGTAACAGGACAGGAGCCTACCACAGAGGACCTCTGAAAGACTCTACCTAGCAGTGTATTAAAGCAGATACCAAGACTCATAATCAAACCTTTGGCAGAGTGCAGGGAATCATATAAAAGAAGAGGGATTAGTATGATGTGGAAAGGATAGGAGCTCCACAAGGACCAAATATATCTGGGCACAGGGGTCTTTTCTGAGACTGATACTCCACCAAGGACCATGTATGGATATAATCTAGAACCTCTGCTCAGATGTAGCCAGTGCTAGCTCAGCAACAAATTGGTTTCCCATAGTAAGGGGAACAGAGACTATTTCTGACCAGAACTCAAAGGCTGGCTCTTTGGCCTCCCCAACCCCCAAGGGAGGAACAGTCCTGCTAGGCCACAGAGGAAGACTTTGCAACCAGTCCTGAAGATACCTGACAAAAAAGGGTCAGATGAAAGGGGAGGAAGTCTTCCCCAATCAGTGGACTTGGAAAGGGGCAGGGAGGAGATGAGGGAGGGAGGGTGAGATTGAGGGAATGAGGGAGGGGGATACAGCTGGGATACAGTTAATAAAATGTAACTAATAATAAAAATTAAAAAAATAAAAACATAGAAGTGGTATACCTGAGAAGTGGGAACAAGGAAGAAAAGAAAATTGATTCAAATTTATCTCTGCCCATTGTTTGTTTGTTATAAAAATAATTTTCGAAAATATATACTTAGTAACCTGATACTACTCCTCAGTAACACTTAATGACCATCTGGTTTTAGTTGTGGACATTGTTATGGTTTTTATGAACATTTAAAAAGCTTAGAATTTTTCTGTACTTCTCTGTCTTAGTTACTTTATTCTCAAAATGCATATTAAAGTATATGCACTTCCAAAAAAATAAAAATAAATAAAAAAGAGTGTCAGGGATTGGTTCTCTCCCTCTCTCCCATGGGATGGGTGCCAAGTAGAACTGGTCTTTGCATGGCCATTTCCTCACTCTTTGCTCCATCTTTGTCTCTGCAAATCTTAAAGACAGGGATAATTTTAGATTATAGGTTTTGTGGGTGGGTTGGTGTCTTTATCCCACCACTGCAAGTTCTGCCTGGTTACAGGAGGTGGCCACTTCAAGTTCCATATCCCAGTTGCTAGGAGTCTCAGCTAGGATGACCACCATAGACTTTCTGGGATCTCCTCTATACCAGGTATCTGATAAATCCCAGAGATGCACCCCACCTCCAATTTCCATTCTCTTACCAGCCCTTCTCTCCTTAATCTCCTTACTCCTAATCCCCACACTGCTGCCTTCCCAGCCACTCTCCTACCCAGATCTCTTCATCCACCTCCAAAGACTGTTTTATTTTCCCAGCTGAGTGAGATTCAAGCATGCTCCCTTGAGCCCTCCTTGAACTTAGCATCTTTGGGTCTGTGGATTGTAGCATGGTTATCCTATACTTTATGGCTAGTATTCACCTATGAGTACATATTACGCGTGTCTTTCTGGGTGTGGTTTACTTCACTGAAGATGATTTTTTTCAAGTTCCATCTATTTGGCTGCAAATTGCATGATACCTTTGTTTTTGATGGCTGTGTAGTATTCCATTGTGTAGATGCACTATATTTTCTTTGTCCATTCCTTAGCTGAGGGACATCCAGGAGGTTTTCATTTTCTGGTTGTTAATAATAAAGCCACTATGAACATAGTTGAGAAAAAAGAAAAAAATAAAAAAAGATTATGGTCCCTCCCAGTGTGCCCTAAGCAGGGGAATTCCTGCCTGGCAAGCATCAATTGGTTGAAACACAAAAGGGGATGTAGAATTTTGAATTTATTGGCTATAGGAATGCCCTTAAACCATTAATGGTTTGGCTTCCCTTGTTTGGCTGTCCAATGGGAGAGGAGCCGGCTTCCCAGCAACTATATCTTAGTGGGCTGGAAAGAATACAGTATGGCTAGTTCTTCCCAGCATGTGGCTGAACATGTCTCCACGGGGCTGGCCTTTGTTCTAGCTTGTGCTTTAAACTTTTAATTCTTTGGTCTTGCAACTCAACTGAACTGCACCAAACTTTATTTAACTGTATTGTATTCTCAGATTCTACTGTACTATCTCCTGCTCTCTCATTACACTAGAGTAGCCTTTCTTTCCTATCCTCATGGGAGTTGGTTATATTGAAGGTACTAAGGATGGCAGGGGTGGTTCCATTTTGTTTCTGAGACTCTGTCTTAAGTTGACTGACCTTGGAGTGACTTGACCCCCACCTTTGGGTTCCGAGAAGGGCCACATAACCCTCCACCCTGCAGGTGTCATAAATGCCACAGAATGTGTTAATGTTGGGTCCTCGGTGTCAGGTGTCATAAATGCTACAGAATGTGTTTATGGGTCCTCCACTCCACCCAGCAGGCTATCGTGCAGATATCATAGATATCTGTCGGTTTGCCAGGTGGCTTGGAACAATTTGCCTAAAGGACATCTCAATTGCTGAACCCCCCACCCAAAACTTTCTCTTCCCTGTAACTACAAGGCTTGGAACTCCCTGCTTGCCATTTTTTCCTTTAAAAACTCTGCTCCCTTGAGAATCGGGCATCATTTTCTAACCTGTTGCATCAGGGAAGATTGGTGACCCGAGCTTAAGCTTTAATAAAGATCCTCATGTGATTTGCAATGTACTCGATTCCTAGTAGTCTTTTGGGGTCTCTCAAATAGGGCACAACATGGTGGTGCGTTGGCCAGGAACCCAAAACCTCTAGGACCCCTGAGTCGGAGGATAGCGGGTAAGCGCTTTTCTCTTGGCCAAGTTCAGTGTCTCTGTTCTGTCATTCTGTATATTTTTGAGATCTCAAGGTGGTACACAGTAGGAGGTCAGGGATCAGTTGTGTCTTAGTACACTGGCTGACGGTCTGGTAGACTGAGGCCACTGGGATCTTGGGAGACGTCCCAGATCCTGGCTGGGCAGTGTTCCCCAATAGCACTGTGTAGGACACAGGGTCCCATCTGTTTGATAGGCCTGAGGGTTGCTCCCACACAGATAGGAAGTTCTGTCAATGTACTGGTTTTGGGTTCTTACCCACTCGCCTGGCAGAATCGATTGCTTGGCTTTGTGTGTGTGTGTCTGTATGTGGTGACCAGCCTTGTTTCTTTGGATGAGACTCAAACGACATACAATATGGGGCAGACTCCTTCCACTCTGTTGGACCTGTTCTTGGTTCACTTCAGAGACGTTAGGGGTATGGGAAGGAACCTTTCCTTTTCCCTTAACAAAAACAAATTTACCCTCTTTTGCATCACAGAATGGCCCACTTTTCACATCTGATGGCCACGGGAAAGGTCTTTTGACCCAAAATTGATCCTAGTGGTCTTTTGGGCTCTCTCGAATCGGGAACAACAATATCCTATCTCTGGCCCATTTTATCAAATCTTCTTCTATTCCTCACATTGTCTACCCCTCAATTAGACTTCATTGTTTGAGATTAAAGGTTTGTACTTAAACTACAGACAGAGAGATTAGAGGTATGTCCTGTATATATTCCAGCCATACTACAAACTTGAAGGCATGTTTGTATTCCATCCAGGTCACACAGACCTAGAACTTTGGATGTGATCCTTTGCCAGAGTAGCCATGTTACTAGATTAATATTTCTATGTCATGTATAAACACATTTTAACTTTGTAGTTTGGCCTTTATGTATGACATTATATAATTGAACTTATTTTTTGACAAAAATCTTGAAAAGAATGATAATAGCTGTTATGCATAATTTATAGTTTAGTAAAATTTAGATACAATATATATACATAATTTGCTAAAAGAAAATGATTAATATTCTGTTATAACAGTATCTATTTATAAATTACTCAAAGATTTACTTAATTAAATTAAGGTAAATATAAATGAACCTAAATTATACATTAATTTAATGTGTATTCTATTCTGTATTCTAAATTTTCCAATTTAAAAAATTAAGTATTAAAATGATAATTTGCTATGTTCTTTCTTTCCAACTGGATTTAATTCTTGTTTCAAAAGTCCATTTTTTCTCCAGAATCCTGAGTCTTCTTGGCCTGTCAGAACCACAAAAAAAAAACAAAAAACAAAAAAAAAAACAACAAAAAAACAGAAATGTTATTATTTTGTTAGTTACAGTTTTCTGGAGTGAGGGGTGAAAATTAAAATCACTTTAGCATCTTTTATACAACAAATGAAAAACATCACAGAAAAACTCACCCTGGACTCAAATATCACTGATATGCAAATATCACTAGATTGGGGGAACACAACCCCCAAGTGATTCCACTATATAACAGCTCCTGCATCTGTAGGTCACAGAACATTGCAGAAAAAGAGGTAGAAAGATTGCGAGATCCAGAACACTAGGAATTCTGATGTGAAATATTTTCTCCTAAAAATGGCTTCTGCATAAACTAGACCAGAGCAGTGGCAATTTTATTGGAATGCTAACATAAAAAGGGTAAAATTTTTGAGGGATCCCACACCCTCAACAGAGAACTTCAAACAAATTATGATGATAAAAGGAGAATGAGCCTCTCCAAAGAATGAGTTCCTTTATTAGTTGTTCAATGCAAAATGTCAGCCTGAAACTATCTATAAACAAATAACAAAAAATAAACTCAGTGGGTTGGATTTATATATTTGTGTAAATATATGCAAATACATATCTATGTAACAATAACAATAAAAGTGAAGGGACTATCAACTTTAGAGCTGAGGGGATACAGGAAGGTTTAAAGGAAGGTACCAGGAAGGGGCAGGAGGGGGTGGAAGTTATGAAAGACAGAATCCATGAGATGCCAAGTGCAAGGAACCAGTGAAATTCTGCCCACAGGTCATAGGTCATTAAATTCAGTTCTCCCAGTAGTGATATATACTGTCACAATAAAGTGATACCCATCAGGGATATATTAATGACCAGAATTGTAGAACCAGGTTAGCCACATAAGTAACATAACTCCTAAGTGATTTGTTCGTACCAAAGGTCAAGATCATCCCGCATGTCCAAAGTCTCAGTGATGCTACTTGTTCAAGGACCAGTTTTTTTAAAAAGTCTTCAGGGTGTATATACTAATAATCTTACTGGTTTGACCTTGTTCTATGCAATTAAAATTTATAGCACTCCTGAGATCCTGAGATAATCATATTACTTGCAAATAAATTTGAAGTTTTAGCACATGGCATGCATGTGATAAAAGTTGCGGATAAAATATGTAACTAGTATACATATATATATATATATATATATATATATATATACATATGAGAATATATATATACATATGAGAAACATATCTATGGGAATAGTTACATATCTATGGGAAACAATTCAGAAACTGAAAAGGTCAATATTGTGTCTGATTTAAATTCATCTTGGTTAGAAAGTACTTACACTGTAGCAGTATGTCACTGACACATGCAATTGCCGAGAAAGCAAGCTTCCTAGAAAATGAATAAAGAGCACACAAGGGGTCAATTATCATATGCAAATATGAAACCAGAGAGTTGTGTTATGCCTGTGACAGAATAAGTAAGAAAAATAATGGAGCCAGACATAGATATGCTTACATAGTGTGTCCTAATCATTATTCAAGAATAATTATGCATGTTGATAATTATTTCAGAACTTTTATGTTTATTTTCTAAAGTTATGAGAAGTTATTATAAACAACATGTATTTGTATGAAAGCACTGAGAAAAAGCTCTTCTCTATGTGCCATTTTCAGGATTTTTTTTGAAATTTTACAATCAAATTTTCTCCTAAATAACAGCAATTTTTGAGGAGTGCCAATAATTGATGGTACAGGTGGCCCTTACTGTAGAAGGACAAACTGATCTTGGTACTACAGAGTTTCTCAAAGAAATCTCTGTGGGTCCCTATCATTACAAAATGCCAACTTTGTAGCGTTCTTTCTTTGCCAGGATCTTTTCATATGCTTTTCTCCTCCCAGCTTGACTTCTTTGTGTGTGCAGCATGTCATGCAGTGCATATTTTCTTCCCTGTTGCCCGTGATTGGGAACAGATGTTATATGCCTTTATAATTATCTTCAGGAAATCTTGATGCCTTTTAATGCCACGTTGTGCCTTTTGTAATCTGAAGGGTTTGTGTCAGGCTTAGAGGCCCACAAAGCGTAGACCTTCATTTTATCGTAGATAGTCATGTACAATCCCTGGACCTGCTGTTCCTCATTCACTGATTGCTGGAACAGTTAGCACTAGTAAAGGTTTTTTCACAACAGGTATTAATGCTTTACTAAAAGTTGTAAGGACATTTGGAGTTTCCTCTAATAGGTAAGCACTGAGCTATGGAAGATAAAATATTTCTTGATGCAAGAAACTTTTGATTTACTTTATTTTTCTGTACCAAAGAAATTATTAGTCATTGACTATAGAATGTGAAAGAAGGAATAGGATAATGCATTCTCTCAAGAACACATCATCAAAATTCAAAATGTTTTTCAAGTTTAATTACCTCGGTAGGATCACATACAATAATACACATAAATCAAGCAGAAAGTCTTCCGTGTCAGTACTGACTTATTTGGGTTGGAGAATTCCAGATGAATTTTTCTTAGTGAACTGTGAGACTCATGATAAAGGATAAGAAAAACTTATGCTGAAATATTTATTTAAATATGGACCAGAAAAAATGTCTAACTTTTGTTTTATTTTGTTTCACTTTGGGAGAATAACCAGAGCAGGATTTGGATTAGGGAGCATTGCTCTTTAATAGCAACATCACCAATCACTTAGGATCATGAAATGTTTCCACCTGATCCTTTAGTGTGAACTGACATGTTTTCCAAATTTTGGAGCACTCATCATATTCAGCACTGATATTAATATTTATAACCCTGTTCATTAGATGAACATTCCAAATACTGTGGAACCTTTGTAACAACAAGGTACAGTGATGAAGCTGAGGCTCCAAACTCAAAAGACATGAATGTTTTAGAATATGTCATTCACCAAATTCCTTCAAAAAAAAAAAAAAAAACCTCTCCCTCCAGCCATCTCTCTCATAGCTTATCTATCTATCTATCATCTATCTATTTATCTATCTGTCTTGCTATCTATCTAGCTATCTAGCTATATGTAATGGAAGTTTTGGTTTCTTTGTAAAATCTGTTATGTAATGTTAATAAGTTTTTGTTTTAACACCAAGTGTGGGATTTTAGAGTTTTAGTTTGTCCAGAGTTGATAGCTATCTCCTGCATGGCCTGGCTTTTGCCAGCTAGTAACTTGGTAGTGGTCTAGGATTTCAAGAATATGAATTTGAGAGCCCAGAAAGAGAAGGTGAGGTGTGCAGTGTTGGCCTGTGGCGTGGAGCAGGTTGGAGAGACCAGAGATGGATGGTGTGGCAGTTTCGAGGAAATGCAGAGAAATGCTTTGGGCCACAGAGGCTTGGAGGAGACTGCTGACTGTGTTTGCTGTTGATAGAGATTGGTATATCCCTTAAAACAAACAAACAAACAAACAAAAACATTAATCCTACACAGCCAAGAGAAGTAAAGGGGTCTGGATCCCCTGTCTTCACCAATAACCTTCTCTCTCCTACATAGGATTGGGAGGTTGGAAGGGAGGTAAAGGCCTAAACACCCCCCAAAAAATAGAATTTTAAAAATGACCACTCCTGATGAGACCTTCTTGACTAGGATCAGAAGGAAGGAAAAGAAGACCTCCCCTATCAGTAGACTTGGGGAGGGGCATGCATGCAGAGGGTGGAGGAAGGGAGGGATTGGGATGGGAGGAGGGGGGAACCACAGGGGCGGGGGATACAAAGTGAATAAAGTGTAATTTACAAAGAATTAAAAAAAAAAGAAAAAGAAAAAAATGAGCACTTCATCTCTCTCTCTTGAAATTGAGTCCAGGGACTAATTATTAATAAGTAAGCACTCTACTTCTGTCCTAGACCTCTTCCCCTCTTCTCACTTTTATTTTGAAATAAGATCTCTTGCTGACCCATCATGAAGCCCAGAAAGGCTTTAATTTGTGATCTTCCTGCTTCAGCCTTACAGATTGCTTAAATTTTTGTTCTGAATGTCACAAATAATAGCAGTTAATTCTTAGGTCTGATGTTTTTAAGAAGAGTGAAATATTTAAGATCATTGTGTACTCAAAGACAATGCAAATAGATTTCAGTTGCTTTTCATGAGTCTTTAGCTGTTAATAAAATATGTAGTATATAGTTTCCCTGCTTAATAACTCCATAAAAAATTCTAAATTTCGTATTTCTTAGACTACATAGGAGAATTTGAGAGAACTAGACATTAAATAATGACTGACTTTACTTCAGATTCAGCAAACACTTACCCTTCATCTCCATCTTAGTTACTATGCATTCAACTATTTTTTTTCCTAATCCTTCTTAATGGCCTGACTGTGTGCCTGTTACTTGTTCTGTTGGGTTATGTTGACTGTATTTTAAACTATGCAAAAGACATTACTGATCTCACTTATAAGTGGGTATTAGAAATGTTAATATAGGATAAACATACTAAAATCTGCACACCTAAAGAAGATAAAGAAGAAAGAGGACCCGGGGTAAAATGCTCAATCCTCATTTAGAAAGACAAATGGGATAGACATTGGAAGAGAGAGAGAACAGGGAACAGGACAGGAGCCTGCCACAATGATTACGTTTTCAGTGTTCATAAAATTTTGCTTGATGCAATAGTAACTTTTCTAGTAGACCAATGAGTTAACAAGAACAGGAAAAAAGCCCAACAACAAAACACCACCACCAACAACAAAACAGTTACATGTGTCCTGACATGTTTAAAGACTTACTCTAGATTCCAAGTGATGGGCCATCTATGTTAATGTTTTATCTATAATTTTTAAAGATACATATTTTCACTGAAATAACACCATATTTTATTATCACATCTCTATTAGTTTATCTAATACACTCCATAACTTTTTTGGTTCTAATTTGCTTACAAACTTTCACTATTATTTTTTGCTGACCCTTTTATAATGGCATGCTTTGTGTGTACAATTTCACATGTGTATACAAAATAATAAAAGTAGGCCTTTAATGTTATAACCTAGACACTTAACTCTCTCTTAGATTGTAAGACCAACCCCAATGCAAATGGATCTCTACTTATTTATCTAGAAGAATTATTGCTTTGCATTTGAGTTCCAGTATCTTGGCAACACTTTAAAAAGAGATCCTGGGACAGTATTGTTTTGAATGTGGTCCTCTCTTCATAGGATATCAACCTTTTGACTTCCATTGTCCATTGCATCATGCTCGTTAATACAGTAATTTGATCATGCTATGTTATTAAAGTAAACATCACATGTAAATTTTATTCTTGTGGTTAGAAATAGAATAATCTTATACTATGTTCCCGCTTGATTATGAGATGTTCATAGAAAACCAAATCAAACCAAACAAACAAAAAATAGTTCATAAGATTATCGTGTCTCATAAATCCAACTCTTTATAAGGTAGATGAGAGGCAAAAATTCAAAGCAAAGGTACAGTTGCAGTCAATAGTCAGACAGACAGAGACCTTCCAGTGTGGAAATGCTAGTAAACTCCAAAAGCACTGTGATGAAAATTGTCATGTCTCACTTGGGGACATGATGTGTGAAGATAGTCACAACTAATGTATGTTCATGATTACAAGGGTCTTTTTTAAGTGTTTCTCTGCCATTCGATATTCCTCTGTCGAGAATTCTCTGTTTAGCTCTCTTCCCCATTTTTTAATTGGATTACTTGGTTTGCTGCTTTTCAG
>REGO01000458.1:695440-716483 GCA_010120015.1 Rhombomys opimus | reverse complement strand
TGTTGTTTCCCTAATTTCTTTCTCGGCCTTTTTGTCCTTTTTATACAGGAAGGCTACTGATTTTTTTTTTTGAGTTAATTTTGTATCCAGCCATTTGCTGAAGTTGTTAATCAGCTGCAGAAGTTCCCTGGTAGAGTTTTTGGGGTCACTCAGGTATACTATCATATCATCTGCAAACAGTGATACTTTGACTTCTTCCTTTCCAATTTGTATCCCCTTGTTCTCCTTAAATTGTGTTATTGCTCTAGCTAGGACTTCAAGAACAATGTTGAAAAGATATGGAGAGAATGGACAGCCTTGCCTTGTCCCTGATTTCAGTGGGAATGATTTAAGTTTCTCTCCATTCAGTTTGATGTTGGCTATAGGCTTGCTGTATATCACCTTTACTATGTTTAGGTACGGCCTTGTATCCCTGATCTCTCCAACACTTTAAACATGAATTGATGTTGGATTTTGTCAAATGCCTTTTCAGCATCTAAGGAGATGATCATGTGGTTTTTCTCCTTCAGTTTGTTTATGTGATGGATCACATTGATGGATTTCCTTATATTGAACTACCCCTGCACTCCTGGGATGAAGCCTACTTGGTCGTAGTGGATGATGTCTTTGATATATTCTTGGATTTGGTTTGCAAGCATTTTATTGAGTATTTTTGCATCAATGTTCATGAGGGAGATTGGCCTGAAATTCTTTTTCTTTGTTGGGTCTTTGTGAGGTTTAGGTACCAAGGTGACTATGGCTTCAAAGAATGAGTTTGGCAATGTTCTTTCTGTTGCTATCTTGTGGAATAATTTGAGCAGTATTGGTGTTAGCTCTTCTTTGAAGGTCTGGTAGAATTCTGCGCTGAAACCATCTGGCCCTGGGCTTTTTTTTTTCATGGTAGACTTTTGATGACAGCTTCTTTTTCCTTAGGAGTTATAGGACTATTTAATTGGTTTACCTGGTCTTGATTCAGCTTTAGTAAGTCTAATCAGTCAATATAATTGTCCATTTCATTTAGATTTTCAAATTTTGTGGCATATAGACTTTTGAAGTAAGTCCTAATGATTGTGTGGATTTCCTCAATGTCTGTAGTTATGTTCCCCTTTTCATTTCTGATTTTGTTGATTTGGATGGTGTCTTTCTGCCTTTTAGTTAGCTTGGCTAAGGGTTTGTCTATCTTGCTGATTTTCTCAAAAAACCAGCTCTTGGTTACATTGATTCTTTGAATTGCTTTATTTGTTTCTAGTTGATTGATTTCAGCCCTGAGTTTGAATATTTCCAGCTGTCTACTCCTTTTGGTGTGTCTGCTTCTTCTTTTCCTAGGGTTTTTAAGAGAGCCGTTAAGTTGCTTGAATGAGCTGTCTCAAATTTCTTCTTGAAGGCACTTAGTGCTATGAACTTTCCTCTTAGCACTGCTTTCATTGTGTTCCACAAGTTTGGGTATGTTGTGTATTCATTTTCATTGAGTTCTAGGAAGACTTTAATTTCTTTCTTTATTTCTTCCTTAACTCAGCTGTCATTGAGTAACAAGTTGTTCAGTTTCCAAGTGTGTGTAGGCTTTTTGCTATTTCTGTGTTGCTGAGGTCCAGCTTTATTCCATGGTGATCAGACAGGATACAGGGGATTATTTCAATCTTCTTGTATCTGTTGATGCTTGCTTTATGACCAACTATATGGTCTATTTTGGAGAAGGTTCCATGAAGTGCTGAGAAGAAGGTAAATTCTTTTGTATTTGGGTGGAAGGTTCTGTAAATATCTGTTAGGTCCATTTTATTCATGACTTCTGTTAGAGACATTGTTTCTTTGTTTAATTTCTGTTTTGTTGACCTATCCTTTGTTGAGAGTGGGGTGTTGTAGTCTCCCACTATTAATGTGTGGGGATCAATGTGTGGGGATCAATGTGTGGGGATCAATGTGTGGTTTAAGTTTTATCAATGTTTTAGAAATGTGGGTGCCCTTGTATTTGGGGCATAAATGTTCAAGATTGTGATATCTTCCTGGTGGAATTTTCCCTTGATGAGTATGAAGAGTCCTTCCCCATCTCTTTTGATTAAGTTTGGTTAAAAGTCTATTTTATCAGATATTAGAATGGATAGTCCTGCTTGCTTCTTGGGTCCCTTTGCTGGAA
Organism: Rhombomys opimus; assembly: GCA_010120015.1. Lineage (NCBI taxonomy): Eukaryota > Metazoa > Chordata > Mammalia > Rodentia > Muridae > Rhombomys > Rhombomys opimus. Next base: position 714,373 of record REGO01000458.1, on the reverse strand, counting down.
AAGCTGTCTTCCAACCCTTTACCCTCAGGTAATGTCTATCTTTGTGACTTACATGTGTTTGTTGTGTGCAACAGATTTCTGGTTTTTGTTTACATATCCATTCTGTTAGTCTGTGCTTTTCATTGGAAAATTGAGTCCATTGATGTTGATAGAGATTAACAACCCAGATGTCCATCAACGGAAGAATGGGTTCAGAAATTATGGTATTTCTACACAATGGAATACTACTCAGCAATCAAAAAGGAGGAAATCATGAAATTTGCAGGCAAATGGTGGGATTTAGAAAACATCATTCTGAGTGAAATATCCCAGAAGGAGAAAGACAAACACGGTATATACTCACTTATATAGACCTATAAGATATGATAAACATAATGAAATCTATACACCTAAAAAAGATAATCAAGAGAGCAGACATGGGGTAAGAGGATCAATCCTCGTTTAGAAAGACAGATGGGATGAACATTGAACGCATGACAGGGGTCTACTGAGCACATCTGAAAGCCTCTAACTAGCAGTGTTTTCAAAGCAAAGACTCATGACCAAACCTTTGGCAGAGTACAGGGAATCATAAGAAAGAAGGGGAGTTAGTCTGATGGGGAAAGGATAGGAGCTCCACAAAGACCAAATATATCTGGGCACAGGGTCTTTTCTGAAACTGACATTCAACCAAGGACCATGTATGGATATAACCTAGAACCTCTGCTCAGATGTAGCCTGTGGTAGCTCAGTAACCAATTGGTTTCCCAAAGTGAGGGGAACAAGGACTATTTCTAACAGGAACTCAATGAAGATACCTGATAAAACAGGATCAGATGAATGGGGGGAGGTCCCCCCTATCAGTGGACTTGGAAAGGGGCACAGTAGTGATGAGTAATTGAGGAAGGGACTGGGAGGGAATGAGGGTTCGGGGCACGGCTGGGATACAGAATTAATGAAATGTAACTGATAAAAATAAAAATTAAAAAAAAAGAATGAGAAAAAAAAAAGAGATTAATGACCAGTGGCTGTTAGGTCCTTTGATATTGATGGTGGCTGCAGTAGTGTGTTTGGCTACTTTTTATTTTTCTGTAGTGAGGTTATTTATTTCTTGTGTTTTTTTTTTTTGAAATTCTAGCTAGTTTTCTTGGGTTGTATTTTCCCTTCTAGTGTCTTCTATAATGCTGGATTTGTGTGTAGGTATTGTTGAAATTTGTTTTTGTCATTGAATATCTTGTTTTCTCTGTCTATGAGGATTGAGAGTTTTGCTGTGTATAGTAGCCTGGGCTGACATCTGTGTTCTCTTAGGGTCTGCATGATATCCGTCCAGGCCCTTCTGGCTTTCATAGTCTCTGTGGAAAAGTCAGGTGTGATTCTAATGGGTTTGCCATTATATGTTACTTGGCCTTTTTCCCTTGCAGCTTTTAGTATTTTTTCTTTGTTCTGAATACTTAATGTTTTGATTATTATGTGACAGGAGGATTTTCTTTTCTAGTCTATTTTTTGAGGGGTATTTTGTAGACCTCTTGTATTCTTATAGGCCTCTCCTTTAAATTGGGGAAATTTTCTTCAAAGATTGTGTTGAAAATATTTTCTGGGCCTTGGAGCAGGGAATCTTCTTTTTCCTCTATTCCTATCATTCTTAGGCTTTGTGTTTTTATGTTGTCTTGAATTTCTTGGATGGTCTGTCTCAGGAATTTTTTAAATTTAACATTTTCTTTGACAGATACATCGACTTCTTCCACTGTATCTTCCACACCTGAGATTCTTTCTTCCATCTCTTTTAGTCTATTGGTTATGCTAACCTCTGTAGTTCCTGTTTGCTTTCCTAGGTTCTCCCTCTCCATATTTTCCTCCATTTGTGTTTTCTTTAATTTTTCCAATTCTATCTTCCGATCTTGAGCTGTTTTGTTGATTTCCTTCACCTGTCTGATTGTATTTTCCTGTTTTTCCTTCAATTCTTTCAGCTGTTTTTTGAACAATCCTCTGTTTCTTTTATTTATTTCAGTGAATTAAGCATTTCCTCTCTCAATGCCATAAACTGTTTGGCTGAAACTTCCTGTATTTCTTTACAGATGGCCATGTTCTCTTTGAGTTTATCTTCCTCTAGGTCTTTACTCATTTTATTTGTTTCCACTGTTATCCTCTTCATGAGCATAGAGGTTAGGTCATCTTCTTGAATTTCAATTATGCTGGGGTGTCCAGGGCGACTTGCTCCTGGATAACTGGGTTCTGGAGATGCCATATTGCTATGTCTTTTGTTGGTTGAGCTTTTACACTGGCATCTACCCATTGGGCTATCTTAGGTGTTTGAAGATAGTTTCTGGTGGTTCTTCGAATCCTGTTGTGAAGAGATTCCCCTTGGCAGGAAGATGGTTTTTCCTGAAGGAAGCCTTCTCAGCTTTTTGTGTATAGTCACTGGATGGCAGGTGTTTTTCAGGAGTTGCCGCTGCTCACCTTGGGCATAGGGACCTGAGTGGTAACTGTGGTCCTTGTTAGTCAAGAGGGCTCTCTTCTCACCTGGAGAAGTCCTGAAGACAGCTGCCCCACTTCTGTGTTTCTTGCTGTAAATTTAGTGATCTGCTGCTGTAACCTGTGTGTCCTGTGGTTTGGTCAGTTTTGTTAGGGATAAATGGCTGCCCCTTGGACAAGTATCTGGGGGTTGATCTCAGGGATTCAGGACTTCTGTAGGTCTGAGGTTGAGGCTCTGTGCCACAGTACCAAGTGGTAATCTGTGGTGGGTGAGTACTGCTCTCCTGGTAACAGCAGGCTATCTCATGCACAGCAGGTCCCTGGGTTGGGACAGCCTATGGGGCCTTTTCCAGGGATATACTGGGTGGTCTAAGTCCATCCACTTTGCTCCGTTCCCTGTGAGAATTTCTCCTAACAGTGACTCCCAGTCTCTGCTGTCCTGGGGCACACAACTCTGTCTGTGCCAGAGAGTTGGGCGAGCAAGAAATGTCTGTGCTCGTGGCTGGAGCCCAGTTCAGTGATGGTGGTTTGTACCCTCTGGTCTGTGAGACATTTTCCAGGGAAAGAGTGGGTGACCCAAGTCAGTACCATTTCCTTCCTTCCCTGGGGATTTTCTCGCGACTGGGACTTCCAGTGTTTTTTGTGCCCACCAATCAACCTGGGAAGGTGATCAGGACACGCAGTTGTGTGGCTCTGGTCTGGTGACCTAGTACCTGCGCAACCGGGATCTCTTCTGGATTCTGGCTGGGTGACGTGAGAGTGGACCTGACTGATTCCCACTCCCTCCGTGGGGGTTTCCTCTCCCTTGAGAAACATGATCGCTGTTGTTTTAGGGCCCAGAGTTCAGTCTCTTGGTTGCTGTATGGAAAATGTTGTTCTGCTCCTCACATGCAGTGTTCTCCTGGCGCTGCCATCTTGTCCTTCCCGTCCTATAGACTCTTACATATTTTGTAAATTTTGTTGTTGTTTTAACTATTTATTTTTATGTTTTAATTTTTTGTGTGTATGAATATTTGTGTGTGGGTATGTATATCTGAATTCTGGTAAATGAAGAGGCCAGGAGAGGGTATCAGAACCTCTGTACTGGAGAACCTCCTCAAACGGGTGCTGGGAAAAAAACTTGTGTCCCTGAAAGGGCAATATGAGCTCCTAGCCATTGACTGCCTACAATTCATTTGAAAAAGATTTTTGGAGGAACAAATGGCATAAGGTCCTGATAAGCCTTTAAGTGTACATTAAAGTATTTTTAACTACTGGCCTCATGATGTAACATAAAACTATAGAACTTACTTTGCATAACTGGATATATTCATATGTATATGAAGTTCCCTATTTTTGTCATTCCATTCTCCCTGGAAACAGCCATTCTCTTTTCTCTTTATGTGAGTTTGGCTTTTTTGTATAATTTACAAAACTTTAATTAGAAATTTTCTTCTGTTGTCTGGCTTGTTTCACAAAGCATAATTGCATCCAGATTAATCGTCACCATCACCTATGGAAGAATTTTTGTCTTTTCCAAAATTAATCATATTTCATTTCAAGGACACATAAAACTTTCATTACCTATTTAACTGACAATTAACATTAAATACAATAATATTGATTTGTTTCCAGAACCTTACTATTGTGAAAAGAGATGGAATGACTGTTCAGAGAACTCTGAAAGATAACTATTTAAATTTGGTATCTATTTCTAGAAATGAACCTGCCAGATCTAAAAATTTCTCTTCAATTGTTTTTCTTTCACTTCATACTGAATAATCTTATCTGCATTCCCTCACCTGGTCACACTCATCACACTCATCCTTTGTTTCTTTTTTCCTAATCCCTATTAACAACATTTTTTTTTGTTTTCGTTTTCATTCTGCCTGTCTTTTTACTTACTTACTTTCATTAATTTTATTATTATATTTTATTTATGGGTAGTGTTTGCATGCCACAGCATACATGTGCAAGTCAGTGGGTAACTGAGAATTGGGTCTCTTCCTCTACCAAATGGGTTCTCAGGTTTGAACATGTCCCCAGACTTAGTGGCAAACACTTAAACTTGTTTTGCTAACTTTCAAGTTTAGCAAGAGTTTTCACCTACATTTTAAATAATTTTCATCCTGACATTTATAATCTAGAATGAGTGTTTTTATTTATACTTCCCTAATGAGTCACTACATTTATAATCATTTTATATAGTTTTGGCTATTTATGTTTTTTTTCAAAGAAACATTTAAATAATTAGTGTTTTAACTGACCATGTATACTGTTTTAGCCTTTTGATTTTCTTTGTTGTTTAAGAGAATTTTCTTTTTAAAATTATTTTTCACTAATTACAGTGTATTCACTTTGTATCCCAGCTGTATCCCCCATCAATGCCACCCTCTCTCCCTCATCTATTCCCATGCCCCTCCCCCAGTCCACACATAGGGGAGGTCCTCCTTCCCTTCCCTCTGACCCTAGTCTATCAGGTCTCATCAGGACTGTATATATTAATTTCTCATCACTTATAAGGCCTACATGTATTTTTCTGAGAGTCTATACAGTGCCTTTTCAGGCTACTTTGTTCATTGTTCATGAGATTTTAATTTGAAGGGGTCCAACTTGTAAAATTTATGTGTGTAACTTTTTTGGTATCCTTTTGATATCCTTTTAAAATCACTACCAAAAATTCAATCTTACTTTACTTCTAGAAGTCTCATAGTCTCAAGTGTTGTGGATAAGACTTACTCTGTTTTCAGATAACTTCTTTTCATTCTGTAAGAGACTCCACATCAAAGTGTGGTACCTTTAGGAACGGAAAAAAAATTGTATTTGCCAAAGCTATACACTTAATTATTGTGGTTGCTCTGTCTAGTTCAAAATCCTAATCAAAAGATTTTCTTTTATTCTATCACAATTCTAGCATCAAAGATTCCAATGGTTTGAACATTATAACGAGCTTCTAATTATTTTTAAAATTCAATCCTCTGGGATTGTTCATCTCATTAACTTGTGTATTATCTTAGAGCTATGCAGCCCTAAATCATTTCCACTTGTTTAATATGTTGTTTTAGCTTTAAAGTGAAATAACGTTACAATGTATAAACTCAAAGCTGTCTCAGCAACTCAGTGGATGTAGGCAGTCGGTGGCTTGTGCTTTTTGTGAAGTAGATAAAGAATATTCTAGTATCACAAAAAGTTGTGGCATGGCTCTGCCTTAGAGAAAGACTGAAAGATTTAAAAATTTGTATTTTTCTGAGACAGAGTATAAGACTGACCTGAAATTCTCTGTGAAGTTCAAATGAGGCTAGAATGTGAAATGATCTTCTCAGTCAATGATCAGCATTTGCAACCACACCTGTTTTACAGGGTTTCTTCAAACAGCGTTTCACATGCATCGGTAGTTGAATTAAGTCATTCGTGGCAACTTGGATGGTTCTCAGGAAAAGGTGAAATCATTCTTCTTAGAACCACCATTTAAGTCACTGATTTAGGATTATTTATTCATTTGCCCAAACTTAAGACAGTATCAGGCAACAGAATTGTAAGAGATATAAAAGTAAAGAGCTCTGCATGTGTTTTAAAATAAACCTTTAAATGGCAAAGAAAATAAATGTTCCCAGTTCATAGTATTTTGCTGCTATCTGCAGGTAGAAATGTATATAAGCTACTGTAATTCTGTTCTTTGAGAAAACGTTCAGTATTCCAGTTGGGAAAATGTACTCAGTGAATCAAAATTAGTATATTAAAAATTCACAACATTAACATTTAATAACAATTACATATAATAAAAGAGGAACTTCCATTTAAATAGCTAAGATGTTTTAAGAACAAAACGTCATTAGGCTGAGTAAACATGAGCTGAGCAAAAACAATAGACAGGCTAACATGAGTAGGAAGACTCCTAATGAGGCCTCAAACCTGGAGAAAGAACTACAGGCGACAAATGGTTTTCTCTAAAAGAGCACACTAGTACATTATCCGGTACCAGTTTCTCATCCTAAAATCATGCCTAAAAAGAGAAAGTCCATTTCTATAATCAGTTATTCAGTACGTCTCCTCCCCTGTTTTGGTTAATGCATCACAGGACTTCTGATTATCAGAATCTCAAAATGCAAATACATGTGCACTATTTATCCATTCATTTTCCTTGTACCACTGAAAACCTAACAAAGGTAATATTCATGCTTGTCAAATTGTGTGATAAAACTATCCATTGATTTTAGGCAGAAAAAGTCATATGTGTATGTAGGGATATGGGTTTATAGCTAACGTGCTAGTTGTGCAAATATTATGTCCTTTGCATTTGCATGAGGAAAGAACATGCAGTGTGGAACACTTCTGTTATTGCAATACTGAGGAAGTGGAGACAGGAGGATTCTGGGCCTCAGTGAGCAATCAGTGAGTCTTGTTTCTATGAAAATCCTAATAAGTAAAGCAATATAAGAAGAACTGATGTAGCTCTGATACTCACTAACACACACACACACACACACACACACACACACACACAGTCTTATACTCCTATATTTTGTATATAGCTACCTCATATCTATACTATAAATTTTCATTTTGTTCATTAAGTATCCTTGTTTTTGTAGCTGAACAGCATAGTTTAACGTTATAATTGAATTAAAGCTAATTTGCCTCTGTGCTTTATGGAAGTAACTCAAATAATTTCTCAAGATTTTGTATACCCACACAGAATTTGTATTTACTCTTAGGAATTAATTAAACTGTCACTTATAAGAAAGAAAATATATATCTTCATCATTCCAAGGTCACTTAAGAGGTAAAATTATAAGAATAAACAAGAAAATCCCAACTTGATTATGAAATTTCACATGTGTTTTACATGTGAAAAAATTGTATATTAAGAAAATATGTAACACATATATGTATATGTATTGTTTCTTTTGTATAAAAAAGTAAATTATAGCAAATAAGTTTATGACACAATTATTCAAAAATTATTATTGATCATATGATGAAAGAAAAATAGAAAATAGACAAGTAGAAAGTTTGGGAATACTGACAGACATTTAGGGACACAAAAATGTAATGTAAATTATGGTAAGTGTAGATATATATCTGCATGTACAAAGACAAATTGACATATGTGGATATGTTTGGGTATATACCACAGTTTGTATATTTAGCTTCCAAAAGGTTTGCTTATTAAAGGACTATTATGCAATGGCAGTGTGCAGCACCTTCAGGAAGTAGGCAAAACTTGAAGAAAGTAAGATTATTGAAGATGTGTCCTTAAGCTTCTAATGGACTCTCACCCTCCTCTTTCCAACCAGGTGACCTCCAGATTAAAATCACCAGTGTCACACAGTTTGATTACAATATTTTTAATTAATGTTTTATATTGGTTACAGTTTATTTACTTTGTATTCCAGCTGTAGCTCCTTCCCTCATTCCTTCCCAATCCCATCCTCCTTCCCGCATCTCTTTCCTGCCCCTGTTTAAGTCCACTGATGGGGAGGTCTTCTCCCTTTCCATCTGACCCTAGCTTATCATGTCTCTTCAAGACTGGCTGCAAAGTCCTCCTCTGTAGCCTAGCAAGGCTGCTCCTTCCTCAGGGAAGGGGGAGGTCAAAGAGCCCGCCATTGAGTTCATGTCAAAGACAGTCCCTGTTCCCCTTACTAAGACACCCAGTTGTATACTGAGCTGCCATGGGTTACATCTGAGCAGAGGTTCTAGGTTATATCCATGCATGGTCCTTGGTTGGAGAAACAGTCTGAAAAAATACCCCTGGGCCCAGATATATTATATTGCAATGTTACCACAGCCCTGGGAAACTGGCACATGCATGCATAGTGTGAAACCTCTGAACCTGATTGAAATCAAACCTTCCTTCTTAGAAGCTCATCCATAGAAAAGCTCATGGTCGAAAACTGAATGAAGGTATTTTACTAACTTATTTGTTTATAATTCTATGTGACAAAATTATATCTGAACAAAAATAAATTACTTCAAGAATATTTGAGTGAAAATCTAGACTCTCAGAAATTCAATGACATCAAGTGATGATTTTCAGAAAGCTTATGCTTTACTATATTGAATATTGGAAAGGAGGAAAGTAGAAAGGGGCATTATAGCCACACATTTGTAAGATATTGAATATCTTGGTATATTTGTTATTTTCTAAAGCTTTGATAAAGTGCTATGGCTAGCAGTGGCTTATGGAAGAAATAGTTTCTTTGAGCTTGTGATACCAGAGTTGAGAGCCAGTTGTTGCAGTCAGACATGACAGAGGATCACCTATCACCAAGAGATCCCCTTAACCTCTGAGTCATCTCTCCAGCCCAAGAGATCCATCTCAATCACAAGTATCAAATGGAGAATGTAACTGGCAATGACATGAGCCTTTATAAATTCTCCCAACTCGGTACCAGTGACTTACTTGCTCCAGCAAAAATACATTTCCCCAAATCCTCTGTAAAAAACATCATAAACTGTGCAACAAGTGTTAACCTATCTGAACCCATGAATGGCATTTATCATATTAACTACCAGACTTTGGTATTGATGGTTTAGTACGATGGATAAGAGAAAATTATAATTAACTTTTGTTATTTTAGTAACTTAGTGCAAGTGAACAAATGAGACAACCTGAGGGCATATTGTGGAGATGGAAATGAAAGGAACATGAGATTTCTTAGGGTTAATGTTGTAACTTGACAGGATCTAGAATCACCAAATTGACAATCCTCGTATCATGACTGTGAAGATTAATCTTGAGATATCCTAGGTAGGAAGAACTTCCCTAAATGTGGTTGGGACAGTTGAGAGGGGCAGAGTCCTGGACTCTATAAATTATAAACAGTGAAATCTCTCTGAGCACCTCCACCCATTGCTCTGTTATTCCTTACTTCAGATATAATGTAGCCAACAGCTTCATATTCTGTCATCATCCCTTCCAGCAATCTTATTCTTCCTTTCAAACTCTACATCAAAGTAAACACCTCCTTTTGTAGTTTAGTTTTTTTTTTTTAGTATGTTTTATCATAGCACAATAAAATAGCTAATATAAGATCTAAAGATAGATGCCTTCAGAGGAGAATAAAACCTGGTGATCAGATCAGATGGACAATAGTTGTTTGACTGTTATGGGATAACCAACATCTTTCTAGTTTGACTTAAGACTATCTCTATGAAAGCTCCCCCCCCCCTTTTTTCATGTGCCCATTTTTTTTCTTCATTTGTTAGTTAGTTCTTTTACTCTTGCTTCTTTGTCTTTTTTTATTTGCTTAATTGTTTTCTTAAGAGGGAGAGAAAGAAGGTGTGGTATTGAAGGGTAAAGAGGTGAGGAGGATCTGGGAAGAGATGAGGGCATGAAACCATGATCAGATTATATTGTATATAAAGAAAATGCTTTACTTTCAATAAAATAATTTTCCAGTCTCATGTTATTAAGAAACTGAACCTGTTAAATACAAATATGACAGCATTGCAAGAATACTAAGGTCACCAAAATCCTCAAACAAAAAATATCCATTTCTGGAGAATGTTTACACAGACAGGAAGCCCTATGCATGCTGGCACAAATGAAAAGTTACAACCACGTCAGAAGGCATTTTTGAAACCTCTTACAAAGCCAAGCTTCCTCTTGCCGCATGACCTAGTACACTCATTCTGAAGCCTGGATTGGAAATTTATGTCTAAACAAAACTTAATGGAAAGGTGCTTATAAATAAAAAGGAATACACATAAAAAAAAGACTATCTCTATGAGATACAATGCATACCTGGTAATATAAAGCTAATAGGAATCCCATGCCCATTGAGATAATAGGCTCCTGTGGGAAGCCTAACATAATTGTTTTGTTAATGTCATGTTGTCAAACTACCTTCCAACTATTTTATTTGTACACATGGATCTGAGATGCTCCCAACCTTTATACAAGAAAATGTTTAGAGTTGAAACTGGCCAGTTAAGAGACCCATGCCTAGTCAAAGTGATAAAAATTAAGTGACTACAAGTGGCCAGCCCTGAGTGAATCAACTATTATCATTCCCTATCTTAAACTCTGACCATTAAACAAGAGAAAGTAGATTGTAATAGTCAGAAGAAAGTTGAAGTGCTATGAAATGCTACCTTTGGGGCATGACATGGTTGATGCACTCACTGCAGCTCAAGTTATCTATAGAATATTTTAATTAAATTTTTATTTTTTATATTAATTACACTTTATTCACTTTATATCCCAGCTGTAGCCCCCTCTCTCATTCCCTCCCAATCCCACCCTCCCTCTTCCATCTCCTCCCATGCCCTTCTCCAAGTCCACTGATAGGGGAGGTTCTCCTCCCCTTCTATTTGACCTTAGCTTATCAGGTCTCATCAGAACTTGCTGCATTGTCCTCCTCTGTAGCCTGGCAAGGCTTCTTCTCCCTCGGTGTGTGTGTTTTTTTTTTTTTTTTTTAAAAAGGGTGTTTTAAGTAGATTTATCTGAGAGAGAGAGAGATGGAGATTTTGGGAGGGGGTGTGTGTCAGAGAGCCAGCCACTGAGTTCATGTCAGAGACAGTTCCTGTTCCACTTACTAGAAAATCTACTTGGATACTGAGCTGCCATGGCCTACATCAGATCAGGGGTTCTAATTTATATCCATTAATGGACCTTAGTTGGAGTATCAGTCTCAGAAAAGACCCCTGTGCCTAGATATTTTGGTTCTGTTACTCTCCTTGTGGAGCTCCTTTTTTCTCTAGGTCTTAGTAACGCCCACTTCTTTTATATGATTCCCAGCACTCTGCCCAAAGTTTGGTTATGGGTCTCAGCATCTGCTTTGATACACTGCTGGGTAGAGTTTTTCAGAGGCCCCTGTACCTCAATGGAAGAATGAATACAGAAATTGTGCTACACTTACACAATGAAATACTACTCAGCAATTAAAAACAAGGAAATCATGAAATTTGCAGGCAAATGGTGGAATATAGAAAAGATCCTCCTGAGCGAGGTATCCCAGAAGCAGAAAGACACACATGGTATACATTCATTTTTAAGTGGATACTATAATATAGGATACGCCTATAATATAGGATAAACATACCAAAATCTGTACAACTAAAGAAGATAAACAAGAAAGAGGACCCGGGTAAGATAATCAATTCTCACTTAGAAGGACAAATGGGATGGATATTGGAAGAAGGAGAAATCAAGAAACAGGACAGAGTCTGTAGAAGATTAAAGTAGCCAAAATTCTAGTGTAGGTGGCTACTTATACTTCACTCAAAGTTGAAAACTATGAAAAGTTGATTACAAATAAAGTATTGATAATCATTTACTTTAGAGCTGGAGTCAATATTAGGTCACACATGTTCCAGTGGATGGTTCCATATCTATGACCACCTCATCAGCACTAATTGGATGCAGTGAGATTTAATAAAAACAAGAAGTTTATTTGGTAGATATATTGAGTGAGGATTGGAGAGGATGCGAAAAAGAGAAATAGGGGTAAATATTATCATGATATGGTGTACCTATGGAAAATTACAAGAGAATAAATAAAAAGTAGAAAGATCCTACCTTGCAGGGTATCAAAGCAGATGCTGAGACTCATATTCAAACTGTGGGCAGAGTGCAGGGAATCTTTTGAAAGAAGGAGGAAATAAAAAAACCTGGAAGGGACAGGGAAGGAGGTTGAGATTGGTTGGGAATGAGGGAGGGGGCTACAGCTGGAATACAAAGTGAATAAACTGTAATTAATAAAAAATAAATAAAATTTTAAAAGTATTTCCTAAATATTATAATGCTAAACTATATCTGGAAGCATTTTTAAATGTCCCACTGAGTAAACAGTAAAAGCAAATAAAATGTGTCCAGGAGATTGCTTGATCAGAGATAGAACATTTTCTTTGCATCATCAAATTTGAGAAGAAAACATGATTTATAACAGCAAGGAAACAGTATCATCAACAGAAGAACCACTAGTGAAAACATGTTACCTATGTATAAGGGGATTTTTATTTCATCATAAAAATGAAGTTACAAAATTTGGAAGAACGTAAATGAAAGTAGAAAGTATTATACTAAGTGTGATAGCAAAGTTAAAGTACAAGCCCCTCCTGTTCTCTCTCATGCATATCATCGCATCTAATAATTATTTATGTTTGTTTATATTCCCATGAAAGAAGAAAAGGATAATAGGATTGAGCACTATAATAAATATGACATGAAATTTGAAGGAGGATTGATTGGGTTTAAATGTCTGGAGGAAGCATAACTTGGAAAAGGAGTCTAGAAAACATTAATAAATACAAGAGTGTACAAAACTACCAAAATAATTGTCTTATGTACTCATAAAAAGTGAATAAATGATTCTCTATATATACATAAAAATTTATCCTTTGGTTATTATCATCCAAAATAAAGACTTTGACTCCCATGCAAATATTTCCCCTCAATTCTTAATTTTCCCCTTAATTCTTAATTGTTCAGAATTCCTATATTGGAAGATAGGTGCTATTTTTCTGGCTTTGGCAATGTTCTCAATGTTGAAAACAATATTGCTTGCTGGAATTATTGGAAAAATGACAGGGCAGGTGAGATGCAACTTGTGTTATTTTCCCAGAGATAATCCTTACCTTAGGAATTTGAGGAATTGATAAGTAGATACAGCCAATATTACAGTTAAGTCATATGAGCTTAATTAAATGTTATTATAAGTAAATATTCAAAATCTATAATTGCTTAATGCTTTCTTGCATTGATCCTTATATTCCTTATATCCTATTCTTGTGCTGAAAATAATTCCCTCGGTACTGAATATTTATAATTTTGCAAGCACAGTTGAATAGCCTAGTAGTTTGAAAAGAACATAATAAAAGACTTAGTCCACTGGCTGCTACTATGCCAAAATACTTGAGGCTGGACAAGTTATAAAAAACAACCACAAAAGAAAACATGTATTAAATTCACAGGTTTAGTAATATGAGGGCATGGTACCATCATTGACTTAGCTTTGCTTAGCATTCATAGTGAGAGGACAAGAAGACAGGAGACTAACGTGAGATATTTATGCCAGTCTCACAAAAGTAAATTTACTCCTACTACAGTCACATCCAGCCACTGGAAACTTATTAATCTGTAAAAGTTCTAATGATTGTTTAAAAATTCTTAATGCTTGCCAAGAACAATGTTCGTTGGAATGTGCCTCAACATGAATTTAGGTAGACAAACATCATAGATAAATTTCAGTAGTTAACACACACAATTTATGTAGTTGTGGAAGAGCAAATTAGTACAAATCAGGACTTGATTTTGTTTTGTTAAATCACCATAAGTGTGAATGAAAAAAAAAAAAAGGTGATGGTATTCAGCAAATTTAAAAACATTTTAAGTCTATTGAGAATGCATTATAAGCAATATGAAGACTATGAAAATTGGTGTTATTATGCTAATATTGTTAAGATTTAATAGTGATTATCTTCACAGTTGACAAGTATATGAATGTGCACCATATATCTGCATATCACACTTTTGTTTTACTCTTTAATGTTCATAAAAGTGTCAGGTAACACTCACATCAAAACCATAGTTTCAAGGGCAACTTTTCAAACTTTTTAAAATAGAAAGTAAAGAACCACAGTTTAGGTTACTTTTTCTAATAAAACTGACAGTAGAGATAATTTGAAGATGTGAAGAAAATATGCCTTTGTTGATTGAGTTTATTGGAAGCAATACAAATTGTCTAAATACTCATTAGAAATATGTGCATGAGATACATAGTAAATGTATCTGAGATACAAAGTAAATAATTTGTAATAAATATTAAAAAACAAAAATTATAAAAAAGAAATATATGCATGAATAAAGAAAGGAAGAAGAAAAGAGGGACAAAGGAGAGAGAGGGGAAGAATATACAATTAAAGAGAATATATTGAATACAGAGAAAAATCAAATTCATGGTAAAATCAAGGGCTTTGTGAAAAGATGTGGATGATGCCACACTATCCTCAAAAGAACATAATTAGTACAGCTGCAAGTACTTTTAATTGATATTATTTTATCTTGAGGGAACTTACATGTGACATTTTTATCTTTGTTCTTTTTATTTTATTTTAATCATATGTATGAGTGTGTGTGTGTGTGTGTGTGTGTACATGAATGTGATGACAGGCACCTATGGAAATGAGAAATGTTAGGTAGCTCTAGATCTGGAGTTACTGATGTTTGTGAGCTTACATATGAAGCTGCTAGGATCCAAACTTACTCCTCCTTTCGACTCGTCTGAGCTCTTAACTCCTGAGACATTGCTCATTCCTATTTACACCTTCATCTAAAACAAATTTCTTGGTGAGAGCCAAGGGAGAGTGAGCATCAAAACCAACTTTTGATCTGATGGAGTAGTTTGGGGTTGTCTACACCTACAAGTTGGACTAAAACTAAGGATTAGTGAAAGACAGGAGGGAGAATCAGAACCATGTTTAGGGTCTTGTGTGAACTTATTAAGATTTGTTTGACTGGTCAATAACTGGCCTCAACTGTTCATCCCTCATAAAGCAAAAGGCAATGGTTAGATTGGCCAAAAGTTTAGTATTTAAATTGAGTAGCTGTGGAGACTCATATGTCACTGTGAGTACAAAGTAACATTAAAGGGGAGGGCTGTCAGGACTCACAACAGAAGCGGAAAAACTCCATCTCTTCAACATTCTGATAATAATTAGCTTTACAGGACCTCTTTCTTGTTTTCCTCTTCTATTTCCTCCAACTTCCACATTTTTTTTTCAGATCAGAAAATGTATCTCAAACACACTGCTTGTATTGGTGACTAATAATCATCAGGATCATATTTCAGTTAAGATTGTGATGACAGTTCAGAAGGCTGCCATTTGAATATTTTGTCACCTTAGAGCTGACAATTAGGGAGATACGGAGGTGATTTAGTTGTGTTCTTCACGATGAAAATCTTAGCTAATTACCTATGCTTGCATCTCAATGGATGCACAATGGGCGTAGTTACATATGTTAAGTACATTTTTTGTTTTATTTTCTACCAAAATGATAATTTTTTATTTAGTATTTTACCACTTTGACCGTTTTATAAATTTACAATGGCCATGGAGAACTAAAATAATTTAGGTCAAAAATCACATTTGTTGTACTGTAAGATGTTACTTAGAATAATAAAAATTTAAAACATAAAAATGCTTATATTTTATTCATGCATACTTGAGTAAGAAACTATATCTTCATGTTTTAAATTTTTAAAAAAGACCGTGAAGTGTTTCGACAGTATACACATGCAGCATTGAATATCTTTGGAACTCTGTGACCAATGAAAATTAGTGACCAGGAGTTTACGAACTGCTATGAGCTCTTGAAATCCAGAAGATGGTGCTGTTTCCATTTGTACTGCAGTTTGGAACTGCAGAGAAACAATTTGTTTCCAGTTCGGCCATTGATGGTTGTGAATTATTGAGCGCACCTTCGCAATAAGAACAGTTAATGCGGCTTTGCTCTTGAGGATTTCACATTTACAAATAATTTGCATAACATTTCCACACACCAGGTATTAGAAAATGTACTACTTCACAAGCAATCTTACAATAATGGATCCTGATCAGTTGCAGCAATCCCAGTTATCTTTTGCAAGGAGTTCTCTCAAATGAGAAAATGCATATTAGATAAAAGACCTATTTAATTTTCTGGTTACTTATACTGCTATTAAAATGCAACATGCAGACCATTAAAGTGGTGATGATCCTTATTTAATGGAATGTGAATTTATTCTTCCAAAAGCTGAACAGTTTTATAGTGACATGTTAATTATGCACTAGCCAGGCACAAAAGATTCAGCCAGTTAACACAGATAAATGGGGTACGTGGTATCTATAAAGTATCAAGCCTATTCCACTTCATCCAAACTTTATTAATGGATCCTTCATACTGTCTTACAACTGTCTGTGGTCCTGCAGAGAAGAACTCTTTGAAAAGCTCCTCCTTTGCCAAGCATACCCTTACAATGTTCACAGCCTCTGCTAGTATTATCATATCCTTCCTCAAAAAAAAACAAAATAAAAAGGGAAAATATAAAATTTCAAGTATTTAAACAAATCAACACAGAGTAAATAGATAAAAAAATAAATCTAAACATGAATATGTACTTCTAGCATGGATCCTAATTTTTACTGCTTTAATATTGAACTAATATGATACTGAGGACTAAACTAGTAATATTTGATTATCTTGAAACTGAGAGTATGGGTCCCTGTGTAAAGTAAGCCTTTTAATTTATATAAGAATTTGGTTACCCAAAGTGAGGGGAACAAGGACTATTTCTAACAGGAACTCAATGAAGATACCTGATAAAACAGGATCAGATGAATGGGGGGAGGTCCCCCCCTATCAGTGGACTTGAAAAGGGGCACAGTAGTGATGAGGGAGGGAGGGAGGGACTGGGAGGGAATGAGGGTTCGGGGCATGGCTGGGATACGGAATTAATAAAATGTAACTGATAAAAATAAAAAAAAGAATTTATATAAATGGTGCTTACATATTATGTTTAAAATATAGCATATTTTGTAAAAGAAATCACCAATCACCCCCCACACACACACCAAGTATCTGAGAAAAGAGAGCCACAGAATTATTATTTGTGTTTGGAGGCTGTGTGCATGGAATGCAGATAGCTAAACAAAGGATGGGAAACAATTAATTGCATTGTTCACTCTCCACTTGCTGACATGTTTGATTCATAGCACATAACACATGCTCCCTTTTAAAAAGTGAAAAGTACCCTCCGGAATTCCTGAATCAAGACTTCAAAGACAAAACAGTTGATTTGTCTATCAGAACAATTTGGGCTGTAGTTTTGTGTTTGTTGTTATTATATCTTTTTAATATATTTCCTGGAGTTGGCTCAATACAGAATTATTTAATTAGATCTTTTCAGTTCAGACTTGGAACTAGATTTTTACAAACTGTTTTCTAGAAACATGGAATAATGAAAGTTCCAAGCCCACCACCAAATTAAACTGTGAAAGTGTCAAACAAGGAGCCACAGAGAGAAAATGATAGGTAGATACATCTGTCTCAGTAAACACCAGATAATATAATGAAGTTAGCAAAAAGTTCATTAAAAAAAAAAAAAAAAGCTTGTTGTGTACTTGAGCCTCTTTTGGATATATGCTGCTATAGCTGGATCTTGAGGAAGCACTATTCCTAATTGTCTGAGAAAGCTCCAAATTGATTTCCAAAGTGGTTGTATAAATTTACATTCCCACCAGCAATGGAGGAGGGTTCCCCTTTCTCCACAACCTCTCCAGCATGTGTTGTCACTTGAGTTTTTGATCTTGTGTGTGTCAGGTGAAATCTCAGGGTCATTTTGATTTGCATCTCTCTGATGGCTAAGGACATTGAGCATTTTTTTAAGTGTTTCTCTGCCATTCTGTATTCCTCTACTGAGAATTCTCTGTTTAGCTCTGTACCCCATTTTTTAATCAGATTGCTTGATTTGCTGCTTTTTAACTTCTTTAGTTCTTTATATATTCTTGATATCAGCCCTCTGTCAGATATAGGATTGGTGAAGATCCTTTCCCAGTATATAGGCTGTCGTTTTGTTTTGATGACGATGTCCTTTGCTTTACAGAAGCTTTTGAGCTTCATGAGGTCCCATTTATCGATAGTTGCTCTTAGAGCCTGTGCTATTGGTGTTCTATTCAGGAAGTTGTCTCCTGTGCAAATGAGTTCCAATGTCTTCCCCACTTTTTCTTCTAACCAATTTGGTGTATCTGGTTTTATGTTGATGTCTTTGATCCACTTGGACAATAGTTTTGTGCAGGGTGATAAATATGGATCTATTTTCATTTTTCTGCCTATAGACATCCAGTTGGACCAGCACCATTTGTTGAAGATACTCTCTTTTATCCACTGAATGGTTTTGGCTTCTTTGTCAAAAAGCAAATATCCATAGGTTTGTGGGTTTAATTTGGGGTCTTCTTTTCGGTTCCATTGATCCACTATTTTTTTCTATGCCAATATCCAAAAGAGGCTCAAGTACACAACAAGGACATTTTGCTCAACCATGTTTGAAGCAGCTTTATTTATAATAGCCAGAACCTGGAAACAACCCAGATGTCCCTCAGTTGAGGTATGGATACAGAAACTGTGGTACTTTTACACAATGGAATACTACTCAGCAACTAAAAATGAAGAAATCATGAAATTTGCAGGCAAATGGTGGGACCTAGAAACGATCATCCTGAGTGAGGTATCCCAAAAGCAGAAAGACATACATGGTATATACTCATTTATTTAGACCTATAAGATAGGATAAATATACTGAAATCTATCCATCTAAAAAAGATAAATAAGAAAGAGGACCAAGGGTAAGATGATCAATCCTCACTTAGAAAGATAAATGGGATGGACATTGGATGTAGGAGTAAACAAGTAACAGGACAGGAGCCTACCACAGAGGGCTTCTGAAAGACTTTACCTAGCAGTGTATCAAAGCAGATATTAAGACTCATAACCAAACCTCTGGCAGAATTCAGGGAATAAAA